>JAHKKF010381426.1:0-16574 GCA_019740295.1 Labeo calbasu | reverse complement strand
TTTTTTTTTTTTTTTTTTTTTTTTTTTTTTAAATTATTCTTACTAATAGTAGAATTGGGTGATATATGATGAAAAGTATGAATTAAAAAAAAAAGGCATACCGGTACAAAGGCCTAAGCAACGTATACAGTGTCGTTAATTGAGAGGAGAATTCTGCATAAACTTCTGACTAATGGTTGGAACACTTTTAGAACTATTAATAACACACAATTAATTCTTTAACTGGGCAAATAAACCAACTGTAAACGGCCATTAACAGAAGCCAGAGATGCTAAAAATGAATGCAAAGAGGAGAAAATACTGCAGCAGGCGAATCAAGCACACTGTTCACAATGCGCAAAATATTGGAAGAAAACCCTAAATACTAATTTGGGGTAGGGGTTGATACTTACCTCCGTATCCACCCTTTTCCTGAAGAACCAATGAGCGGCGCCATGATGGATTGTAACTTGTATTTGGGCAAGACTTTTGCATTCAGAAAATGGTGGATAATGCATATTAATATGGTATTTTAAAGCGCTACACTGCTTTGTTTACAGAGGTAACCAAGGAAAAGCTGTATCGCTGCTGTTCCATAAACGCCACCTGCTGTCAGAGTGTGAATTCAGCCTAATTAGTATTAGATACATTTCATAATTATTAATAATTATTTCATAATTATTAGGATCCACACAAAATGAAATGTATTCAATAAAATACAAAGTTCTGGCATGAAACTCTAGATGGCACAGTCTGATGGGTCTAACTCAATCTGACAATATGACATCATTATCACATGGCACAGCTGATTGGTTCTCTCCTGTATCAGTAGCTAATGAGCTCACTGCTCAACATTCAAATATATGACTAGTACTAGCTGTAGCAGTTTTGCTGCATGCTTCAGAAACCCTCCACCTTCCCCAGCTCCACCTGTATATATCTGCTATGAGGTGATTCATACATGCTATGGGCGTTATTCATATACGTTTAATGTGCAGCAGCATTATTTCTTACATGCTCACAGCAGCATGTTGTGGATGTATTGGCAGTAGCAAGTCTCAGTACTTACTCTGCCGCAGCAGCGTAGCAGATCTATTCCGCCAGGACCAAATACATTTACATTGTCAGGTACATTTGAGTACTTTAAAACAGGATGGATTAGGTCTGGCTTTCAATGTTTCAATCATTCATCACTATAAATTTTATCATTAGTTAACACTTCATACAGAAACAAAGTCTTAATTCATAACATTTTCAAAAATTTCATTAAACAAGTTAAGCTCATTTATATCCCATGAATTACAAGGTTATAGTAATTTTGCTTAAATTATTTCAGATACAAAGTGATTATTTATTATATTCATAGTAAATTATTTACTCATCCTAATGTCTTTCCAAACCCGTAAGACCTTCGTTCATCTTCGAAACACAAATTAAGATGTTTTTGATTAAATCCAAGCACCTTCTGCACAGACGTTCCCAGGCCTAGAAAGGTATTTGCTACGAAAGGTGTTTTCATAGCTTCCTAAAATTATGGTTGAACCACTGATGGACTATTTTAGCAATGTCCTTACTACCTTTCTGAGCCCTGAATGTTTCAGTTGCGTTGCTGTCTATGCAGGGTCAGAAAGCTTTACAATTTCATCAAAAATATTTTCATTTGTGTTTTGAAGATGAACAACGTGAATGACATGAGGGTGAGTAATTAATGAAAGAATTTTCATTTTGGGGTGAACTATCTCTTTAATGATCAATTTCACAGATATTCCGATAGAAGTAGTGCGGAAAATTCTCATCATTGCAAAAAGGTTGACATTTAACACAGGTGGTGTTTCTACAATTGCATCTGGCCTCTAAAAAGTCTATTTAGTGTTAGACATTTGCTTCTCTAGGCCACATCTGCTGATGCGAGTCAAACAAGCACTCACACATAAACAAACACATATCCAGCTTATGTGTTACCCGTTTGTTGTTCCAGGCTCAAAACAGTAGCCGCAGACGATCAGCTCTGCCTGGCCACTGATCTCCCACCCAGGGAACTAAACATTCAGAGACTGGTCTCTGTAAAACACGAAGCAAGAATGTCCCTCCATGATCTTCCAATGAGGTAAAAGCTGAGTATGTAAATCTGAAAATGATCTCAGACAAAAGTATTCTAAATCACTCTTTACCTTTACAGTAATGCAGACGTGTGATTAATGGGATGACTTTAAAAACATCTGCTGACGACATTAATCAGCAATCTGCGATATCTATCTCAATTCAGGCAGAAAAATTGAAAAGAAACTCAATTGAGCCCGACCAGCCAGAAACAAGGACAGTATAAATCCTCAAATGTCAGGAAGAAGAATGAGCTAGACACAATCAGACTCATCCGCATGTGCGTAGCTTTTCTGATAGCGGACGCTGTCTTTTCTGGGAGAAGAAAAAGCATCAATAGAGCTCTTTTAGACAGTGTCATCTTTCACTGCTTTGACGGGTTCATACTGGAGTTTATTGATTAAAAATGTGGGAAACAACCTTATCTAGAACAAAATAAGACATAACTGGACAGCTGAGAGGTTGAAGGTAAGAATTTACTTTGCAATCGTCAAAAGGTATTTCATCAGAATTTGGACGGGATGGGATGCGCATATTACGCGTCTGCTGACGTATGAGCGCGTTCGTGACTCATGCGTACACCTATAGTAATTTGCTCTCTGCCAATCGTGTAAGGAGAAATAAGTTGCGCTTTGAATTTTAACCACTGGAGGACAAATCAAGGAGTGAGTTGGTTAATAGTGTTGCCGCGGACAACGCCCACGAATGTGTCAGCGTGATCCTAAAGTTACTATTTTGGGCTGCTAGAGAATACACAATAGTGCGCGGTGGGCTTTGCGTCAGGCGGCGCGCTCACTCACTCTGCGCATTTCTGGACAGGTTCAGTCGTGAGCGCGGAAACGGCACATCAAGTGTCTCAACGAGGAATCATTCTATGGGAGCCATCAACCTGATTCTTCAGGTTATTATCACTCCTTGAGACCTACAAGAGCACATTCGCATCAGATTCTCACTCTTCGACATCCAGTTAGGTGAGTGATGTTGGATTCGCTTCCTTTAGTACCCGTCGTGATAAAAGATGCAAGAAATCTGTCATCGATGATTGCGTTGTGCCAACTTATTTGGTATTCCAATCATGTATTAAGCGAGTTATCACACTGCAAACAGCTCATGTCGATAACTCACAGCAGCAATTGCTGGTCAGATGTTTGTTATTTACGAGGCTATCAGAGGCGCGTCAGTTTTAGGTCAACCTGACACAAATATTTGACCTTGAGGATGCTGCACGACGCGTGGTCCCCTTTACATACAAGACAACATTAAGCCCGGCGGGGTCCACGTGTTTGTGTTTTTAAACTATCGAAGCGTATTGCTCGTGTCGGTTAGTGTTGAAAGATCTGTGAATGAGAGAGGGTATAGGTGAATGCTATCAATGTCCGTGACTGCAGTCAGGCGCATCCTCAGGTGATGCTGAAGCTGTCGAGGAGTTACTCCCAACTGAAAACTTGACGAAGATGCACGTGATTCATTCAATTACATTACTTTTACAATTTTATTTGCGTATAAAGTAAAATAATTATGTTTGAAAAGTGAATAGAAAGGTAAAATGATGGAAAATCGTACAGTATGGAAGTTTGATTCACGACTAACTGTGAATGGGTAGCTGACGCAATTGTTGCGCTAATTCATTGATCATCGGGGGGTCGACTTATAATTTCGCACAAACTAATGTCTTTTTGACAGTGAACAATCACCTTAAAGATGTGTTAAACAAAACACAACGTTTACGTGCAACTTTTGGCCTATGCCTGGGATAAGTAAGAATATTTTAAAGCATTTTTACATAGCATATAGGCCCATATTTTAACTGCGTTTTAAACAGCGTTTTAACAGTTTAGTATTGTAATGTATGATGCTTTCTGCGTTCATTTGTCGCTTTGCATTAGAACATATATTAACTGAATTAATATAACTGTAAATTTGATGTTTTTGTACCATAGTCAAATACCCTTCAACACTACTATATACAGAATTACAAAACATTTGGCTTCTATTTCTATTACAACAGATAGCTTAGATTTTCTTGAAATTAATGCCTTAGTCCACAACCCAAAACCAAATGCAATCATAAGATAAGCTTTAATTAATCATATTAAAGCTTGAGTTAAAAAATTCAACAGCTTACAGAACATCAGGAAAAACTCATCCCTTGTGGCTCAGATTGTCATCTTTTCATTTTCATGCTCTTGAAATTCAACTTTGGTCATTATGGAAACACTGAAAACACTGTTGAAATACACACCTGTATGTACATTTAAAATGAATCAATATGTGACCCTGCACCACAAACCCATTCAAATGCGTCAATTTTGGGGAATTCTACATCAATTGGATTTCTACATCATCTGAAAGTTAAATAAATAAGCTTTCCATTAATGTATGGTTTGTGGATAGGACAATATTTCTCAGAACATTCTGAGTTTACAAGTTGTGATTACGAGTTCAGGAGCACGTGAGGGCTTTGGCGTTGATAGTGTTGCCATAGAAACACATAATTCAGATAGAGTAATACGTCATGCGTTTTCATCTCGTAATTACGAGATGGCGTGAATGCAGCTTTAAGTTTTGATTTATTTATGGTCAGAAATTTACATAATATCTTAATGGGACATGACTTTTACTTAATATCCTAATGATTTTTGGTAAAAAAGAAAAATCAATAATTTTGACAAACAATGTATTTTTTGCTATTGCTACAAATATACCTGTGCTACTTAAGACTGGTTTTGTGGTCCAGGGTCACATATGTCAGACAACCTTGTTTAACTTTGTGAGGTATAACAGAAACATGCTGATTTAAATAGCTTTTGATGGAATACACCAAAGGACATGTTAATTTCCCAAGTGTCTTTTTTGTTAACTACCCAAAAAGGCTACTGTTCTTCATAATATCTGCCACCGGTTTGTTTTTCCTTAACATTCTGTTCGGGCATTGTAGGAGCCAAAACCTTCTTTATCCATTCACTTAACAGATTATTGTAGTACAGTATTTACAATATTGAAGTACAGTTATTGTAGCAACAGTCTTTTAGAAATAATGCACTACTCTATGAGAGATTGACATTGCAGTCATACACATAGCTGTCCTCACAAACTCCCATGATTCATTTGCTGCAGTCACAACATGCAGTTGCCATCATCCCTGTATCATATCAGCGTGTGCTTTTTTTTTTATATAGAGAGAGATTGCTCGCTGAATATGAAATGTGACTCTTCTGACCCATTATGTGTATTTCAAGGATTTGACTAAATTTGGTTCATGTATCCTCTCCAGCACTGGATAGATGAGCTGTCACTTACTGTTCTGATACAGAGAGGATTCGGGTTCACAGGAAGCAAAGATGTGAGAATTTCATCAAGCTCTATTGCCTAGCAACCCGGTCAGATAAAATATGTGCATTTCACATTATAACGTGCAGTTGAATGAACAGGATATTTAGCTATACAGACCATTATTACTAAAAGAAGCCACGCTGTTGGATCGCCATCACATTTTATATTCTTGGACAAAATGGCAAAAAATGAATAGCCATAAGGGATGGTTTAGGTTTGGGTGTGTTTGTTGAATTCCTCAGCATGAGCTGACCAAGCACATTAACTGCGTTATGAGTTATCAGCGACCTGTGTTTTTAATGCACAGCAAAATAAGACTGACTAAGCACACTGTGAGCAGCATTCTTCAGGTCTAGTTTGCTTCCTACTGAAATATAATCCCTTCCATAATAATGACGTACAACTGACTGGCCTGCTGCCCGGACAGCCTGTTTTGGACCAGAACACTGTGCAAAATTTCACAGTGGGTGCAAAAGTTCAAACTCAGCGTGTGATGGTCGTTTCATGGTCATTGTCACAAAAACAATGCACATGCTAATTATTTCAAACCATGGTCATGTCTGCTTTTAAAAGTAGTAGTATTCCTCCCCACATGGTTCCCCGGAGCAAATCCGAGCCTTTTTGGAATGCGGTTAGTAGGTTGTCATGGCCGGTGGGTGGGCATCACCTAGCAACACAGCAACGTTTTGTGTCCTGTTGTATTTGAGATAAGCGGTATAGATTTTTTTTCAGCGCCTCTGGCTGCTTCTCATTACCAAAGATAAACAAAGGTGGGAAGAGCAAAGATGGCGGCTTCGTTGCCACATTCCCTAGTCAGGAGATAAAAATCTCAGCTCATGCTTCAACTCTCCCATATTTATCACGAAATGCGGCCCTGTGGTCTTGATTAAAAGCTAGTCAGTGGCTGTCGCCTTTTTTAATCTCAGGCTGTGTTTGGCTCAGATTTCATCCATTATTTGAACACTAAACTAACATTTCTTCCAAAGGACTGCTGATCACCAAGATGTATTTATGTATTTTTTAAGTTAACATCCTTTTTAAGGAACAAAATACTGTGCAAGCATTGGGTTTGGTTCAAAAGTTCATTTGGATGACACATGTAGCAAAATGTATGTGCATATAAAGACAAGTGAGAGGTTGATTTCAGCAGAAGAGCCCACACACATTGTGTATTTCAATACTGCATCAAAATGCACAACAAATGCAAACCTTGAACTCAATCCGATTCGTCAGTAAATAACTTTCTCCATATTTTGCTTGCATATTTTTTGAACATGTTTTTCGTCACTGTTGTTTGATTGTCTTCTAATAAATATTTAGATAAAAATATTTTATACATGTGAGCTTGAGCTTTGATGTTAACTGTAAGTGCAAATACTTTTCATTAATTATCTAATATTATTTTGATTTATAGATAAATTACAAAATGATTTATGTATTTATATACACTACCATTCAAAAAATTGGGACCAGTTCTATTTTTTTTTTTTAAAAATTGATTTATTATTAAAAAATATATTCTTTTATTCAGCAAGGACTCAAAACATGGCAAAACACTGAAATATGTCAGGCCACCACGGACACGCACTTTAACGAAAACTCAAGATCTTCACAATTTAACACCGCAAAGACCTTTAGATTAGACTGACCAATTATAATGTTGATGTTATTAAATCTCTATGAGGAGTTTGTTAGAGGGTAAAAAATGCCACTTCCTGTTTCCAGCAGGTGGCACTATGACAATAACTGAATATGGCCATGGGCATGTGTTCAGGACAAACATGGGAATTTTGGTGCAGATCGAACACAGTATGCCTGAATTATAACAACCTCCTTTTTTATGGCGAAACATAGAAGTTTGTCAGGCCGCCACGGACTCTTCAACAAAAACTCAAGATCTTCGCAATTGAACGTAACAAAGGGCTTTAGATTACACTGACCAAATTTGGTGTTGATCTGTTTAAATCTCTAAGAGGAGTACGTTTAAACACAACGCCTGAAAACGGCAAAAATGGCATAAAACTTGCTGAGAAAACTAAATAACAGACTTCCTGTTGGGTTTCGGACTCCGTACCATGGGACTTTTTTGTAGGTATTTGTGTGTTACATGTGTGTACCGAATTTCATACATGTATGTGAAACACAGCTCGAGGGGCACTTCGTTGAAATTTTAAAAGTGGTGCTATTGATACATCCACTTCTGAAACCCATATCAGATGTAAATTTTCACCACTTTTGGCACTTGTGCAAAGTTTCATGAGTTTGAGAGCATGTTTATGCCCTCAAAAATGTGATTCATTTAGGAGAAGAAAAAGAACCGGAGCAATTCCAATAGGGTCCTCACACCTAAATATAGAAACACTTGTTTTAAATTGTAATAATATTTTGCAATATTACTGATTTACAGCATTTTACATTATTGAATGTTATTGTAAAATTTGCTAAATTATAGCATTGTACCATAGTTGATACCAGTAAGCCTATGCTGTTCAAAACTGCTATGTGGAGTGTCAGAAAAATCTCCCCATCTGCCTTTGCTTCCATTGCAACAGATTGCTTAGCATCTCATGCAAGTAATGCTGTAGTCGAAAGCCAAAAACCAAAAGTGATGTTAAGTTTTAATAGTTGAATAATATTTTGGGTTATAAAATTCGACAACGAAGACAACACTTACCAGAAAAAAAAGTAACACAAATGGTCGAGTCTTTGAATGATGATTTGGTCTACATAATGGCCGCTCAGTTATATTTTTATCTCTTGCAGCCCGATTTCTCATGTTTTCATTTTTATGTTCTTTTCACAGGAACACAAACCTTTATTGTCCACACCTGTATCAAGCCAAAGGGGCAGTTTTTGTGCCCTGCTCTCCTTTCACACCTTTAATTGTCTGGATCACCACGACACGGCACAACCATGCCCAAGAGCAGTAAAGTGACTCAGCGCGAGCACAGTAATGAGCATGTCACGGAGTCTGTGGCCGACCTCCTGGCGCTGGAGGCTCCCATGGACTACAAGAGCAGTCAGATGAGCATGAACATGGCAGGAGGGGGCCCTCCGCCCATAGGCAAGCCAGACATCTCCCCTGACCTAGAAGACGGACGCCCTGCCTGGAACAGTAAGCTGGAATACATCCTGGCCCAGGTGGGCTTCTCAGTGGGTCTGGGTAACGTGTGGCGTTTTCCTTATCTTTGCCAGAAGAATGGAGGAGGTGAGTTACTTATTAGTTACGTGCATTTGTAAATGCTTCGAGGTTAAATGGGGTGTTCACCAAAAAATGAATATTTCTGTCTGGTTGAATACAAATGATTTCAGACTTTAAAGCACTCATTTACAATTTTAGCAATGTTGCACCATTAAACCTGACAATAAATTTTGGCTTAGTATGACACCAGCCTTTTAGGATCCTTAGTATGAAAACTTGATCTATACCTAAAAGTGCAGTTACAATTACAGTTGCTCTGTGAAATTTCACAGATGAAATCCAGTCATTCCAACTGGAAGCTGCACAATTAGGGGTTTCACGTAAAAAAAAAAAAAAAAATCCCCACACAGATTGCATTTACGCTGGTCACATGGATTTGCTGCACTGACCAGAAAGCTGGTTGGTTTGAAAGTAACTTCTGTGTGAGCAGTGCTTCATACATTGCTACACTATTAACAATAGACAATGAACTGGAAATTCAGCTGAAAATGTGTCCATGCCTTGAGCAACTGAGGGAGTGAAATAATACTACAATTTTGGATGCAAAAATTGAATATCCTCAATTTTTTTTAGATAACATGTTGATGCATTTAGTTCCTTTGTAAGAAAATAAAACAAAATACTGTGCTCAGTACCAAGTGTTTGGTTCTGAAGTTCATTTTTGGATGACATGTAGCAGAATATTTGTGCATATATAAAGATAAGTGAGACGTTGATTTCAGCAGCAGTGCCCACACATATTGTGTATTCCACAACTGCAACAAAATGCACAAATGCAAACCCCTAACTCACTCCAAATCTGCAGTAACTTTTGCCCAATTTTACATGCATATACACTACCAGTAAGACCAGTAAAATTTTTAATGTTTTTTTAAAGAATTCTCTTCTGTTCACTAAGGCTGCATTCATTTGATCAAAAATACAGCAAAAGCAGTAAAATTGTGAAATATTTTGACTACTTAAAATAACTGCTTTCTATTTGAATACATTTTAAAATGTAATTTATTCCTGTGATCAAAGCTAAATTTACAGCATCATTACTCCAGTCTTCAATGTCACATGATCCTTCAGAAATCATTCTAATATGCTGATTTGCTGTTCAGAAATTTATTTATTTATTTTTTTTTATTAATATTTAAAACAGTTGAGTAAATTTTTTTTTTCCGGAGTCTTTGACGGTGGGTTATAGGTTAAATATTATAGATTATAATGAATACTTTTATTTTGCAAGGATGCTTTAAATTAATCAAAAGTGATGATAAAGACATTTATAATGTTACAAAAGATTTCTATTTCAGATAAATGCTGTTCTTCTGAACTTTCTATTAATCAAAGAAACCCATACAATTTCAACATAATAATAATACATTTTTTTTTTAGCAAAAAATCTGAATATTAGAATGATTTCTGAAGGATCATGTGACTGGAGCAATGATGCTAAACGTTCAGCTTTGAAATCACAGGAATAAGTTATATTCAAATAGTAAATGGTTCTTTGAAATAGTAAAAATATTTCAAAATTTGACTTTTTATTGTACTTTGGATAAAAAAAAAAAATGCAGGCTTGGTGAGCAGAAGAGATTTCTTTAAAAACCATTAAATATCTTACGGTTCAAAAACTTTTGACTGGTAGTGTAAATGTTACAGAAAAGCAACAAAAATCATCATTAATGCTTTCTTTACAACTATATTTATAAATAGCTTTGTGTGTTGACCAGAATGTAAGTTAACCAGAACATTGAATCAGTGCTCTAAAACTGGATCAGTCTGATTTATGATTCATTTACAAATTAGACATTAGCCCCTTTCACAAACACTGGTAAATTCGTTCCAGCAACTTACTAGTAAGGGAAGTTGTAACATTACCAGAAAATTAAAAGGTATGATTTTGTGTGTGAATGCAGAATGAAGATTACAATTAAGATTATGAGCACTTACAAATTCAGAAGGCGCTAACATTAAACGTCTACGCTGGGCAAAATATTCTGACGCAGATGAAGCATTTACTCCACGCTGAGTCATTCGGTTTGAATTTGTCTAATACGATGTCTCTGGGCCAAAAGTGCTACATGGATATGAACGTTTGACACAAAAATGAAAACAGCAAAAACGCTGACCGCATTTGCCCCTCCATGTTTACAAACACAAGAGGCCATTTAGAGGTCATTTCTGGTTAATGACATGTCAGAATTTACCGGTATTTTGAAACTGACATGTGAATGGTGCTTTACCGGTAAAAAGACGTAATGCCGTTGCCTGTGTGAACTGCACATTTTTGTATTTACCAGTAAAATCGCTCTACAGCAATTTACTGGTATTATTGTGTGAAAGAAGCTAGGAGGGATTTCAGCATTTATAGTGAATAACTTAAATTCTGGTCTTTTTTTTTTTTTTGACTTACAAATGACTTGTAATATAGCTCATAAGTCTTTTGGAGCTTCTTTATGGTGTATTTTTTGTCGTTTTGGAGCTTGATAGCCCTAGTTCTTATTTGCATTCATTATATAGAAAACAGTGACCTTGATTTTTCTTCAAAAAGTCACATTCTGTGTTCTATGAAGACAAAGCCATGTTTGTTTGGAACAGCATGATATGTTTTTCATTTACAATTTTGTGTGATCTATCCCTTTAACATTTTTGACTGTTCTTTATTATTCTCTTAAGCTCTGTAAAATTTCCACTGAGAGAGGCTTTTTTGGGTCAGCTGAGTGCCTTGTGTGCTGTGGTCCCACTAAATTTATTAAGCTGACGGTACCAGTGCGCGTTATTTAGGGCAGTCAGTGTTATATGGGCTGTTTAAAAACAGGAAATTCAAGGCATTTACGCTCTTAATTCATACATTTACATGTCAATAATTTTCTGCTGTCGTTGTTCCTTGGCTGCTTAGACTATTCTTCATTGTTTATATTCTCCTGTAATGCGAAATGTATAAATTTCATGCAGTTTTAATCGACAAATTGAAACGAGCTTCTAAAAAGATAGTTGGACACATTAATGTTATCTGAAAGTGGAACCTGACACCTTAATTAGATCGTCATATCTTGTCCTTGCTTGTCTTGCAATTATGAATTTTTCCCAGAAGGCCTTGTTTCCGTTACGCACCCTTGCTCTCTCCATCTTCTCCCTCCCATCTGTCCGTCCATTCCTTTCTCTTTCCTCCCATCTAATTGTTTTTTTTTTTTTTAACGCAAGACCTGCTTTTTCATTAGTCGTATGCATAAATAAATCCCAGACAAAAAGCCTCCACAAAGCAACATTGAATACAAAAGAAATGCTGTAATCAAACGGATAACAAGCAGTCCACCGTCATAAACAGAGGCTGAGAGAGGGCTGTGCTGTGATCATCCCTGGCTCTAATTACACTTAGAGCCTCCCAAGAGGATGGGTTTGTGGTCATTCGCCAGCACTGTGCGCTCCATGTCTACAAAAGCGGTTATTTTCGGGTTGTTCTTTGACTTCAAATAGAGGATGCTCTGCTCAAACCAAACTCTTCGTCACCATGGAGCTGGTTTGACGTCAGGGATCGGCAGCGTGACTTGCTCTTTTATTCTGTTGTCTGTCTGTTCATTCATGCCTATTGAGGCTCAGACTGTCATTAGCCTATAGCAGATACCATCTGCTGCATCTGGGTGGTAGAAATTTAGCAAAAATATTTAGGGAAAACAAAACATAAGGTGTGAAAATAATAAAGCTTTGCACTTGTTTTTGTTCTTCTTGAAAGTATATTATATTTGATTTTGTTTGTCTCATTTCAGTTCATACATTTAGTTTAAAAGACTTTTCTCAAAGGAGCATATTTATTACCAATCATTAGTTTAGTGTAATGCTTTCTTAAAATTTTATCAAAAGAGAATATTGATTTCTCGATTTTAATCGATTCTCATTTTTACGAAACAATATTGATTCATAAATCCCAAGTAAACGATTAGTTCAGCCTGTTTTTAGTTTATGAATGGGACATTGTAGCGCACCAATTATCCATTTTATTACATTCAAACAGTAAATGCCTTTTTGGCACTGTTTAATGTGGAGTGACAGATCGCTGTAGCGCCTCAGTTCAAGAGAAGCGGAAGCACACGTAAACTGATCATCTTCACCGCTTTAATACCAGTTTCAGCACGAAAAAACATTAATGAACATCCAAAGGCATGTTAAAGGAAAGAGTACAACTTACCAAAATCCATATCCTGTCTAATGTAAATCGCTCAATTTTTTTTTTTTTTAATGAAATGATACTCTAAATAAGAAAGTAAATCTGCATCATCTGAGTCATTTATTCATTCGATTCATTCAAACTGCTGATTTATTCAGGAATGCAGTAAATGGCTTCACACGATTCATTCAAAACATGCATTCATTCAGAAACTAAACACCACTGTGTTGCTCGGAGACGCACAACAATTCTGCTATGGCTTCAAAGGTAATATGTTCTCTGCAAAATTGAGCAAAAACACATAATATTGTGTTTAAAATATAACACAATATCAACTTCTTATTTACTGAACTGTTATATAAAATTACATTTAAGCTTGTGAGATCGAATATATGTAAATATGAGAAAAAACTTTTTTTTGCTCCAATATTTGAATTTTGGGGCATAACTGCGTTTGTGGAGTTGTTGCCCTTCATCATATTTGTCAACAGTCACCTATATGAAATATAAGATGATGTACAGGTCTGGGGTGGGTCCAGTGCGTTAACTGTGTTAAAATATTTTAATTGCGTTATTTTTCATAACTAATTAAGTTAAAGGGGTCATATAATACAATTTCACCTTTTTTAACTTTTGTTAGTGTGTAATGTAGCTGTGTGAGTATAAACAAAATCTGCAAAGTTACGAAGCTCAAAGTTCAATGTAAATGGAAAAATAGTTTTTTACAGAATTAGCATAGCATCGCCTACAGAGAATGGCTGGTAGGAGACTACAGCAAAATAATTCTGGGTTAATGACATCATACACCCAGATAACCCAGCCCCTGGGAACATGCAACGAAGAGCGCTTAAATGCTGCGCTGCTAGCAACGTAAACCTTCAATATTATAGTACTGTAATACCAACTGAATCTCATGTATATTTTATTTACGGCATTAATTTTTAATGCAAATCATTTTTACCCTTGAGAAAATTTGGCATGTACTATACCTAAAATACAGCCAAAATAATCAATATCGAATAGATTGGAAATTGAATCGAAACCAAGCTTGAGTCAAAACCCAGCCCTAATAACCAGTGATCCAAATATACTGCAGTTATGCAAATCTAGTCAAGTCAGTCCAATCAGCTGCACTACTTTTGCAATATTTTGACCTGAATTAATGTTCCGTTCTATTTTATTTCTTTTTTTTCCCCCCTGTGGTTGATGAACAGTCACAGTACTTGACATCTTTATAAGATCTCTCTTATTCTTAGAAAAATTAATTATGGTCTCAAAAATCTAAAGTTTATAAAGTAATGCTTATATTGGTTTGTATATACTAAAAATAGATTCTTTATTTTGAGTCATTTGTCAAGCTCTTTCGATAAGCGTCTGATCTTATGATTTAATGTTTTGCAATAGTATAGTGTAGTTAGGTCGATCTATGCCCTAAATGAAGTCAAAATATAAAAGGTGGCCTTTATTTGCATTAATTTTAGAGATTATAACGATGCTAAAAACGTTTATATATTTAGTTTAGTTATATATTTAGGAAAAACATGCCCCAGTCAAATCAAGTACTTTAATTTTCAACAGTATATTTTAGATATGATCTCTCATTTAAATTCCAGCAGACTCTACTAGTGCACTGTTTAATTAGCACATATTTTAAGAAAATGTACTATGAAAATAGCAGTATTCTGAAAGAATTAAGTGTACTGTGCAGTAGCTTGATTGATCTTATGCTACTGGTTGGTCATTAAAAAGATTCTTGACATTACTTTGTGTGTTCACAAGTGTCGCTGTCTCTCTTTACAGGTGCCTACCTTGTTCCATACTTCATCCTTCTTATCCTTATTGGCATCCCACTCTTCTTCTTGGAGCTGGCGGTTGGCCAGAGGATCCGTCGAGGGAGCATAGGAGTGTGGAATTATGTTTATCCACGACTCGGTGGCATTGGAGTGTCCAGCCTGATGGTGAGTGAATGACTGTCTGGTGAAACTAGTGGACTGAAACACAAGACAGAAATGAAAGATCACTTGAATATATGTTCTCTTCTCTTCTCATGTTGCTTCATTTGGTTAATATGTAAATGAGAGAATCAGTTGTGTGTGAAAATAGTTGTGTTTAAATGGCTGATTTTATAGACATCAATTTTATGTGTGCGGTGCATGTCAACTTGATACAGTTTTTGCTTCATATGCTAATGTTTTGTTGAAAAAAGGGTTACAATACAATGACAAGCCTTTGAGTTCCAGACCAATAACCAATTTCAGTGTTTTGCTGGCCCTAAAATAAGCATTTGTTTTTGATGAGTCACTAGCCTAAAAGTGCTAATTTACCAGCTATTCTGTGCCGACTCATCCACTCCACTCTGTTCTCTGATCAGTTTAATACGAGCGCAGTCACGCATTCTATCAGATGGGTTTTGATCTGAAAATATCACTCGGTCTGAACATTTAATACATTTGTTTTCAGCCCCAGCTGCACCTGGACTGTCTGTTTTCCTTTTATTGTGTAAGCAGCTGCGCTTCGAAGATACTTTAGCAAGTCAGCAAGTACGTAAGGCCTTTTGGGAGGTGATGGTTATATACCATAACCCTTTGCACTGGTGTGGAAATCGGATTGTGTAAATGCTGTTTAATCAGCAGTTTCTAGAGACTGGTTTTGTCATTAGTAACAGAATGAGCTGAATACATATTATATATAACATACAAATACACTGCCATTTTTTCATGTTTTGTTATGTTGCAGCATTATGTTAAACTGCTTTAAATTGCTTTTTTTCCCCACATCAGTCTACACTCCATACACCATAATGACAAAGCACAAAACAGGTAACAACTTTGCAAATTTATTAGAAATAAAAAGCAGAAATGTTTCTGTTGCATAAGTATTCATACTCTTTTCTGGGACACTTGAAATTTAGCTCAGGAACACTCATATCACTTGTAGATGTTACTACACTTCGAGTGGAGCTAAACTGTGACAAATTAATTTGAATGAGTATGATTTAGAAAGATACACACCTCTCAGAAAAGGTCTAACAGCTGAAAATGCATATCAGAGCAAAAACCAAGCCCTGTGGTCAAAATAACTGCCTATAGAGCTCAGAAACAGGCACAGATCTGGGAAGAGTTTAGAAAAAAAATTCTGCTGCATTGAAGGTTCACAGAAGAATGTAGCCTCCATTATCCATAATGGAAGACGCTCGGAACAACTAGGACTCCTCCTAGACCTGGCCTCCTGGCCAAACTGAGCAATTTGTGGAGAAGGGGCTAGGTTATACTGGTGACCAAGAAGCTGATGGTCACTCTAGTTGAGCTCCATGATCATATGCAGGTGGAAGAAACTTACAGAAGGACAAACATCACTGCAAACTGTCTTTATGGCAGTGCGGCCAAACTCAATCCTCTCCTCAGCGAAGACACATGAAAACCCAATTGGAATTTGCAGTTCCTAAAGAACCCTCAGACTGTGAGAAATAAGATTCTCTGGTCTGATGAACCTCAATTCCAAGCATCATAATTGAAGGAAACCAAGCACTGCTCATCACCTGCAGAGTACCATCCCAAAAGTAAAGTGTGCTGGTAGCAACCTGGTAGTTTTTTTTCAGCAGCAGAAACTGAGGGACTCGTCATAGTAGAAGGAAAGCTCAAACCAAAATAGTCAGATAGGCTTAATGAAAACCCAGTCCAGAGCATTCAGACCCTCAGTCTGGGCAGAAGGTTCATCTTCCAACAGTACAATAACCCTAAGCACACAGTAAGAGTGACTTATAGGCAACTCTGTGAATGTATACACATTCATATGTGCGTGTATATA
>JAHKKF010381413.1:0-10544 GCA_019740295.1 Labeo calbasu | reverse complement strand
AAAGGGTAAATTTTAACATTTTTAGGTAATTACTGACCTAGAGAGTCCAGAGAATTGTACTGCAGTGTTTCTTTCCAGATTGAGTGAAAAACCTAGGACTAGTTGCAATGTACAATCATTTACGCTTCTGAAAAATGTGATATTGCCCCCCAGTGGCCCATTTCTCACAGACCTTTGGGGCCGTGAGTCAAACAAGCCCACCGAGTTTCAGTCCTTATAGACACTTTGGTCCAAGACCATGCACAGCAATTTTTATGTTGATAGGACAAATGGTTGTGTAGGTATTTTTATGTTTTTTCCCTCTTATAGCACCACCAAGTGACCAAGCCCTGCGATTTTTGTCCTGTGACCTCAGATTTAGATCTTACATACAGTAAGTAAGTTTTGAGTTTGGCAAAGACATCTCATTACGTTCAGGAGTTACAAGCATTTTACTAAAAGCGGCCCCGCCCCTTTCGAACGTCTTGGTGTCCCTTTGCGACAGCGAGTTGAAAGCTCAACTTTTTTGGTAATAATTGATATTCACTCTCCAGAGAATCTGCACTGGTTTGGTTCCGATTGGGCGAAAAACCTAGGACTAGTTCGCAAAAGTACGTTTTTCAAAAAATCCAAAATACCCCAAAATTTCACCAGGTTTAGGAATTATGAGCGATTTCGTAATTTTGATCACTGTAGTGCCCCCGTCAGGTTGATTGGGGCGAGCCTTGGTACTACCATCTCTCCAAGTTTCAAGTCTTTACGATTTACGGTTTGGACTTCACGATCAGTTTTACATGGAGATTGTTGATCCTTGGCCATTCTAACAATTACAAAAGTTTGGTAAAGCTTGTAAGGAACAGTAACTGAGGGGTGGAGCTTAGTCAAGATCAATTATTAATGAACTTTTAGATACTCTTCAAAATGTTTGAAAATTGGGTTTGAGTTTAATCACATATTATATTCGTAAACTAAAACTGAATGCTATTTCAGATCCAGAGTAAAAAAAGAAGACAAAATATTGACTATATTTTGTCCAAAAAAAACCTGACAATGATGAAAAAAGGAAAACCCACCCTTGCTATGCTACGCAACCATTGAAACTGTTCAGCTTTCGTTAGTAAAACGCTGTGTTGTTATGTGTATACACTCCAATACATCCAGGCGGACACTTAAAAAAAAAGAAAATCACATGAAAGTAATTCGCTGTCATGTTCGCATACGTTTTCCGGCATAACAACATTGACATTCTGTAACAACACAGTCAAAATGTATCTATTCTACAAGAGAAGCGGCACCAGACAAATGTGTAAATAAAGACAACAATGTCATGCTGCTGTGAGCTCCTTCCAGGGAAATGAAAAGTTGTCAGGGTTCAATGATAAGCTACAGGCCTGATCCCTGGAGAAGTGTTGCATTGAAGATATTAAAGAAGATGTTTTTTTCTCCCTCTTGCCTCGCGGCCAACAACATCTCTGCCAACAAACACTTTTAGTGCAAATTGCAGTGCAAGGCTGGCGTGAGGTAATTCGCACTTACAGATAAAAAAAATAATTTAGCTAAACCTTAAAAGTGGCACAGGAAACCAAGAAGAGTGTTTATGTACATTCATTTTCACAGAATGCACCTTTAAGAATATACCGTCAAAGGATAATTGGATCACTTCCATATATGAACACCGTGAATCATTTTAAAGCTGTGACATCATACATCATACTGTATATAGATTGCTTACAGTGACTCTCATGTAATTATGTCATTACCGACAGCAGGAAATTGCTGAAGAAATGGCATCCACCTGCATCAAATGCCCTCTTTGGATGCCTTCAGCATACATTCAACAGCGCTCATTTCATAGAAAGCATTCAAATCTTGAAAGGGGCATAGAAAATCACAAAACAGATGCTGACTTTCAGTAGCTGCCACAGTGAGCAGCAGGTGTTTTTGTAGTCTTGTGAATCAAGTTTTAAATGTGTTGATTCCAATTTGGGATAAACGGAATCTATTAAAGGATTGTTATATATTTTCATGCATTTAAACCCCTCAAAATATCCATGAAATGTGTCCTTGAGCAAGACACCACCTCTCAGGTCGCTCCAGGTGGATTGTCTTTGGGCAAAACTTTGGAAAAAGTGCAAGCTGGGTGACTAAACTGCAAAGGAGTGCTAGTGAGTTTTCTGCTGTTAACTCTCTGCGAGTGGGTGCCATTTGTTATGCTGTACAAACATTTTGTACAGTTCATACTGAGACCAGTGGGGGATAAAACACTTTTAAGAAGTTCTTTTTTTGGCAGTAAACAAACCAGCCCTGAATTAAATCAACTTAACATGAACTCCAAAAAGTGAAGTACAATAATGCACTTATTTCCCTGCAGACCGGCTGCATTAGAAAGCACTTACTGCCACATTTATATTGTGATAAGAACAGGTGTTGCACCCACATACTTTGTTTACATCACTTACATGCAAGGTCAAAGAGTACAAACAAGAAAAAAAGAAATGGAACAAAAACGTCAACAGCTCAGAATCAGTTGCTAGAAGACTGAGGGTGAATTGTATTCATTTTACCACCTTTGAGCTCTGCTTTCTGCAAAGCAATGTCATGTAGTAATTATGCACTCTTTTGTAAAGTGACTTCACTTAATAAAAGAGATAAATGCTAACAAATGACCATATGACCAAATTAAAATGCTTCTTAAAGGTGAAATATGTAATTTCTGCATCAGTAGCAACAAATAATGATGTTCAGACGTTGCCAAAATATTATTTTACACTCATAAATTTAGCCCACACCATCATCCAAAGGAAAGTTTGGAGCATATTTATAGTATAAAGCACCAGTCAAATTTTTTATGTTTTTTACAGAAGTCTCTTCTGCTCACCAAGCCTGCATTTATTTGATCCAAAATACAACAAAAGCAGCTGAATATTGTGAAATATTTTTACTATTTAAAATAACTGCTTTCTATTTGAATATATTTTAAAATGTTATTTATTCCTGTTATCAAAACTAAATTTTCAGCATCATTACTCCAGTCTTCAGTGTCACACGATTCTTCAGAAATCATTCTAATATTCTGATTTGCTGTTCAAGAAACTTCAATTATTATCATCAATATTTAAAACAGTTGAGTACATTTTTTCAGGATTCTTTGATGAATAGAAAGATCCAAAGAATAAAATAAAAAGTTTTTGTAACATTATACCATTAATTTTATTTTTTTATTTATTTTTAAAAAAAATCGAATTAGCTGTTTTTAATATAATAATAATTTAATAAATAATAATATAATAATAATATGTTTTTGAGCAGCAAATCAGAATATTAGAATGATTCCTCAAGGATCATGCGACTGGAGTAATGATGCTAAAAATTCAGCTTTGAAATCATTGGAATAAATTACATTTTAAAATATATTCAAATACAAAACAGTTAAGTTAAATAGTAAAATATTTTAAAATGTTACTGTTTGTACTTTAGATCAAATAAATTCAGGGTTGGTGAGCAGAAGGGACTTC
Source organism: Labeo calbasu (assembly GCA_019740295.1). Classification (NCBI taxonomy): domain Eukaryota; kingdom Metazoa; phylum Chordata; class Actinopteri; order Cypriniformes; family Cyprinidae; genus Labeo; species Labeo calbasu. The sequence goes on along the minus strand of JAHKKF010381413.1, from coordinate 7,050 downwards.
TTTAAAAAAACAAAAAAATCTTACTCTTCAAAAACTTTTGACTGGTAGTGTATATATACTGACATATTAATTTATTTATTTATTTATTTATATAATATATACACACATTTTTTTTTACAAATATATTCATAAACTAAAATTACATGCTATTTCAGAGTGAAAAACAACATACAAAATGCTGACTAAATGAAAAAGACATTTTGTCAAAAGAAAAAATCCTGACAATAATAAAAAAAGAGAAAAGAACAGTTCCCCTCTCTCAAAATTAATTGAGAAATTATGCAATATGAAATGCATCAATATTGGATGCGTACAAAATATTGGCCGATTTCCCCATTTTTACATTGTCATTTAATGCTTAAATTTTAAATAAACCATTGAATTTAATAAATGTATTCTTTAACACATACAAAAAAATGAATATTTATTTTTCATACTTTACATTATACTTTTCTGATTCCATAAACTCATTTGCGGTATTAAAAACGACTGCTTTTGATTTTTAATGCTGTATGTTAATTCAAATTTAAAAATATATTTAATCCATATATTAATTTAACAAAAAATCATTTATTTAGACATAATCTTAAACAATTTAATGTTAGCCATTATTCAGCTTTTTAAATAATTACCAGAATTTAAAATATCTCTGCATCCCTAGTTAGGCTAGGTTACTCAAACACCACAAAGCAACAGACTTTTCAACCTCCGAACAGCTTACATAGTTGTCTCTACATGTTAAACCGAGATGAGAAAAAGTACTTTAAAAATCACACTTCACCTTAACATACAAACAGCACTTAGAAAAACACAGAAAACAAGTGACCTCTAACAGACCCCCAAGGCTAATGCTTGCTTTTCACTGTCTATGGTCTGACTATAGTTTGCCCTCATTTTACGCTCTTTCTGCCCAGCAGCTCGTTGCAAACTGACCTTAACTACAAAATCATAAGAACTACTCATCTTTAACTCCCAATAGAGGCAGCATGGAGCCCGGCCAGGGCTGCAGTGACACCATCACACCTGCTTCTACAGCGGGTAGCTGGCAGTTCAGTGACTCATAGTCAGATCGCCAACAGTTACAATGGAAAAAAACACTCATCCATGCCAAAAACGCACATACAGAGCCACATCTCTGTGAAGGTAAAGAGTGAATTATTTGATCTTGTGTATTAAAGATGAGTGGATATTGTAACTTTGTCAGGTTTTTAGGAATCCACTGCAGCTATTCAGAAAAGATTTCACACATCGTAAGAAGTTTATGTGTACATGAAGAGCTCAACTTGAAATTTTCACGCCACAATGCAAGTAGATATCCACAAGTCTGATTTGTAGTAATATCTACTTTGCAACGTGTCAGCTGAAGTGAAAATGCTTTGAAAACCTTTCTTTTTTACTGTCAGATTTGCCCGCCTGTACACCTCAGATGTCTCAAGCTAAACCTCTTTCATGGACTGAAGAGAGCATTTATTGCAGTTCCAGTCTGAAAGGGAGGGATAAATTGTCAATATGATGTCTGAGGTATTTTCCTGTCGAAAGAGTTTAATGGGAGAGCTTGTGGGAAGGCTGATGACTGGCTTGTGTCTCTGACTCACAGGCGTTTTTACACAATGATCAGCCTACGTGTGTTCGCAAAAAGCCGGACCGTCGCACACATTGCTAAATGATTCCTCGGATAATCGCACGAGACTCCAACCGAGTGCATTTTTCTTCACTGTAACTCAAGCTTATAATTTTAAAACGGATGCGGCACAAATTACAGCATGACAGTGCCGTTCTCGAATCTACGCTATTCAGCTTTCTTGAATGAGGGAGAACTGAAGGTACGTACACTGAAAAATGCCATTATTATAATACGCAAACATTTTAGGAAAACTGGCTGGGCAGCATCTTCAAACATTTTTAGTAAAGGCTTGCAGACTTCCTGTCTTGTGACACGTACGCTTGAAAGCTTAGAAACCTTCAAAACTGATTTGACTAGATTAAAAAAGACTGGAAAAAAGTTTATGAGGTGAAAACCTCATTTTCTGCACTTATGATTTTCATGTTGGCAGCCATTGTTATAGAATTAATAAAGCTGTCGAAAAATAGCCCTAAATATTCAAAACAGTCGCACTGAGATTTATGATTCATCCAGTATTGACTCACAAACAACTCATAATTCAACTAAGCACGCAGTGCTTATTTTTTGTCTATTATTATTTCTTACTTTAAATTAATTATCAATTATCAGTCCCAGAGAGACTATTTTGACTACTTAATACAATTTATTTGTTTATTTATTTATGCAAGGTATAACGGCTGCCACTGTGAATATTTACAATACATTTTCGTAAATTAATTTTACAGCTATTCAACAGTCGATTCAAGTGAATCAAACAAGTGCCATTATATATTAAACTAATTCATTGACTCACACAACTGTGATGCATATGTAAATACATTTATGCAGCATCTGTGCACTAAATAGTCTATATAAATTATGCATATGCTGTTTTGAAAAAAAAATGAATCCATATCCACTGATTACTGACTTCTGGAACAAACACAGATGCAGCAAGACAAGCTAATGCTTTTACAGCACTAACCCAAAACTCTCAAAAGTTGTGAGACTGTTTTGAGAGACAGTGACTGTGATAAAGATCATGACAGATAACATCAGTGTGGCAAAATGTCATCTTTTTAGTTTTAGATGCTTGAGTTGCCGCAGGGGTTACAGAACCAGATAAAGACACATCCTCTTATTAAAGATTCATCAGCCTCTGTCACCGAATGAAACTTGCGGCAATGATTCTTTGTGGGAAGAGTGAAAGAAAAAGTATTGTTATCTCAGCCCAGACAAAGGTGCCAGTTTTAACTCTCAACTCCCTCAAGGAAACAAGCACTCCCTCCAGATTATGTTGCTGTTTCCCAGTTCTCCTTGTTCTTGAGAAAGAGAGGCGGGACGGCTCGGTGGGCAGCCACTGAGGTCTTTTGTCCATAATTTACTGTTAGTCTGGCCTTTCCTGTATACCAGGGTTGTGTAAAACAGCTTTCATTAAAAATTACACAATTACTTTTTTTCTACAGTACTTACAAAATGCATAAAATGATCAAATTGTCTGTCTTGGCTGAGTGTCATAAATGCTTCGTGCTCAGGAACATTAGACCAGCATGAGGTTGAACTGAATAAAGAGCAACAGTGACCCCTGGAGTTTAAAAGGATACAGGTGGGAATTCATCTCTGTGCAATCACTGACACAAAGCAGGTGCGGTTTTTCATTATTACAAATCGTGTTATTTCAGGGGTCATGCTTTGGCTGGTTATCTGGAGTAGTTAACTCCTGCTGGTTGATTCCATAAAATACATTATTATGTGGTCAAAAAACATCTTTTCACATTCAAAAGTAGCCATGTTTTTCTAAATGAATTGCAAATATTTTATTATGGTATAGTTGATGTTTTACCAGTTCTTAAAAGCATTAAAAGTACTGTGTAATCTAAGTATCTTTGCGTACCTGTTGTGTAAGACCTCTTGGTTTTCTCCTTAAAAGACCGGTTCTTGTTGATCCAATCAGTTCTGGACCTTTATGTAATGTAACCATTTCTCCTAAATGCAAACATAGCACAGTTATGAAGGCTAAAACATTTTCTGATACAGCTGGATGTGAAAGCGACGACGTATTGTCAAGTATAGTGACCCATACTCGAAATTGGTCCTCTGCATTTAACCCATCACGAGTGCACACACACAGCAGTGAGAAGTGAACACACACGCGCACACACACTGTGAACACACACCCGGAGCAGTGCTCCAGCATCCGGGGAGCAATTGGGGGTTCAGTGCCTTGCTCAAGGGCACTTCAGTCATGGTATTGAAGGTGGAAAGAGTGCTGTTTATTCACAATCCTCACCTTCAGTTCCTGCTGGGGCGGGAATCTAACCAGCGATCTTTGGGTTACAAGCCCGACTCTCTAACCATTAGGCCATGACTGCCCCATGTGTCAACAAGCTCTGCGGTGATTAGCTTGCACAACAATGCGTCATGCAAATTTCCTGCTCGAGTTGAAAATTTTCATTGTCCAGGACAAATTAGCATCTGTTCGCATTTTTGCATTGACTTTGACTTTCATCGTGTAATGCTTTACTACATTTTCTGATTCAACTGGACGTGCCAAACCGGACATGTTAATAAGTTCTTCACTGATTGGCTTGCATGACAACGTATCATGCAAATTTTCTCCTCAAGATGAACATTTTCAACTTGTGCAGAAGATGCGACTGAGGTGAATATCGCCTATTCGCGGCAATCATGTCACCCGACTCGTGTCATTCATGTCGTCCAGCGTGAATTTGCATGTATTTGCATAATTTAATTGACTTTGCATTTAATCTACTTGCACAAATAATTACATTCACTTTTTAAATTCGGATATAAAACATGAAGCGAATATTCATCACATAATGCTTTCCTCCATTTTCTGATACAACTGGACATGTCAATAAATTCTTCGCTGATTGGCTTGCACAACATCGCGTCATGCAAATTTTCCCCTCAAGTTAAACATTTTTAACTTGTGCAGAAGACGTGATTGAGGTCAATAATGCATGTTTGAACCAATCACATCACAATCACCTCAATTCGCATCTATTTGCATCTTTTCATTGATTTCATATGTAATCTACTCAATCTGTAATCTACAAAAATAATTAAATTTGCTTTCTAAATTAGCACACCAAATGTGAAGTGAATATTTACCACGCAATGTTTTCCTCCATTTTCTGATACAACCGGATGTGTCTGATGAGAACATTGGTGTGCGAACAGCATAAGACCTCTTGGTTTTATGCTTGAAAGACCAGTTCTCATTGATGCAATCAAAACATTGCAAAAACAGGACAGTTACAAGTGGCTTAATCATTAATTTAGAAGATACTCACCAATACACTCTTAAAAATAAAGGTTCCAAACAAGTTTTTTAAATATTTTAAGTTCCGCAAAGAACTTTTCTGTGGACAGTTATTAAAAGTTTTTTTCTTAGTATAAAGTCACTAACAGTCAATATTTTACCAGTAATATTTATCAAGGGTTCTTAAAAGCATGAAATGTACTTACAGGGCTGAGTGCACCATTGCTATCAATGGAAATCCTAATGGATAGCTTTCTTCAGGTAAATTAATCCTCTTAGTTTTCTCCTTGATCCAATCATTTCTGGACATAAATGCAAAAATAGGACAGTTATGAAAGACTGAATCATTATTTTAGACTAAAACACTCACAGATGCTCACCAATACACTGTGGTTTTCACAGCAATAGAATCTTTTATTGAAAACACAAAAAATAAATGCTTTGTGTGATAATATATAACATTTTAAGAATCTAAAGAATGCTTTTTTTTTTCATTATAAAGAACCACTAATGTTAAATATTCTTCATGAAATCATATATGAGTGACCCGAGATATTCACAGACTACAGATTGTTCTCTGCACAAAACCTGTATCATCACATCTCAAAGGATGTTTTGTCTAGAGATTCACCATAGCATTGTACATGAAACACTGCTAGTATGCAATCTAGGTCATTACTGAAATTGTGCTGACCTCAAAAGCTTGACCTGTGTGGCATTAGTATAATGCCAAATGCTTCAAAACAATCTAAACAATTGCTAAATGTATGGCATAAAATCTTACTGGTAGCATTAAGCACTTGTAAGGCTGCATTTCACAATCTGCACCTCTGACTCTCACCATCAGGCAGCTGCAAACTGATTCGTAGGTGTCCATAGCCATATTTAGAGACACTGATGTAATTTCTGCATTTATATGCGCTAGCAGAATTTTATTGCTGTCTGAACCTGAATCTGTTTTTCCTTGCATTACCCAGGCAAATACTCCCAGAAAAATTACCTACTGTTTTGACACCAGGGTCATATGGTAAATAATTTGCTTTATTATCATCTCAGAGTCAACATTTTGAATATTTTCAGTTTTCATTAAAGCAATTTTCCTCTGTTTTTTTTGTCAGTTTTTATTGTTTTTTAGTATTTCTATTTAGCTTTAATTATTTTTAAATAGAAACCTAAATCAACATTCCAAAGTTTTTACATTAACATTCTAAAAATTCTAAAATTCTAATTCTGACATTATAAAAAAGGTTACCATCTAATATTTATATTTTATCTTATTTTATTTTATTTCAATTATCAAAACAAAGCTTTTTTTTAAATCATTTTAATTTTACTTTATTTAACAATAACAGCAAATTCAAGACAAATGAACCTGCTGGAGACATGAATGGCAACAGTTTAACACTTTGATGTAGGATGTTGCTAATTAAAGTAATATAAGCGACCAAATGTGCATTACAGAGGTGGTGTGTTTTAATTATGCTGTTTAAGCTGCCTGATTTTCAATATCATGCTCTCACTGGACCGTAATGAAGGCAGGATGTACTTGGCCTACAGTATATGAATATGAATAAAAAATTACGATGCAACTCCATCGTTCCTGTGAATTAATTGCCCTACGAATGCAGTTTTACCACACATGAGTCATGCAAATGTTCTGTTATAGACATCACCCTGACAAATAATTACCACCCGAATGTGCTTATGTCATAAATTTTTTGTCTACTGTTTATATTTATTATGTATATATAAATACACACACATACATGAACGCATTTAAGAAAAATATGTCATGTTTATATATGAAATATACTTTTATAAAATATTAATTATATCAATAAAATATATACATGTAAATATTTTTAAAATATATACTGTGTGTGTATTTATATATACATAATAAAAATACACAGCACACACATACATTATACATACAAAAACTTTTATTTTTGGATGTGATTAATTGTGATTAATCATTGCACAGCACTATTATTTATTTATTTTATGCATTTGAATGCATTTATTTGTTAAAAAATACAGTAAAAACAGTAATGTTCTAAAAAAAAATATTGCAATTTAAAAGAACAGCTTTCTATTTGAATACTTTTGATCACATTAATGTGCACCCTCTGAATAAAGGGATTAATATTTAAAAAAAAAA
>JAHKKF010381402.1:0-21131 GCA_019740295.1 Labeo calbasu | reverse complement strand
CTCAAATGTGAGCGGGAAATGGACGTTTTTAAAATTTCAGTACCGAAAGTACTGAACCCGGTACCTTTTGACAACTCTTATCCCAGCTGACAAAGAAGGGTCTTAATTAGCAAAACGATCAGTTATTTTAATAAAAATAATACAATTTATATACTTTTTAATCCCAAACGCCCGCCTTGTGTTACGCTGCCTGGACTGGTTTTGTTTCGGGTCATGACAGTTAAGGTATGTCGAAAAACTTCGAAATTGTCCTATATTTACCATAATTTACCAAAATAAAAAAGTGTAACAATAGATGCATACTCAAAAATAAATAAAATAAAATAAAATAAAAAATAAATAAATAGTTTTTTTTGACTCAGCAGTTGGGTTAAATGTTTTACACAACCTTCTGGGTAGTATTTAACTCAGCTATTACTTCAAAATTAATTTATTACTTGCTTAAAATGAACCAAAAATAGGTTGGAAATTAACATTTACCTCTATTAATGTGTTCAATAAACAATCGTTTATTAATAAACAATTAAATAAACATTTTTTAAATTGCTTATTAATAAATGTTCACCATTAGATTATTGCAGATGCAGGTAATTATCTGTCTGATTTTCCATTTACAACCAATTTTGGGTTTCTTTTTAAGCCAGCCTTATAGTAATTTTTAAACAATAGTTGAGTTGAATAAAACTACCCAGAAGGTCGGGTTAAACATTTAACCCAACTGCTGGGTCAAAACAACCCAGTCACTGAGCTTGTCCGTATTTCACCCAGTGCTGTTTTGTATTTTGTAGATGATGTTATGTGAAATCTTTACCCATATTTGCCACTAACCTTCAAAAATGGTAAAAACAATAATTTAGTATGATCACTTTTTCTTTTTATATATTTTACAGATACAGGTCAGAATAAGTTTATCATTTTTACAGAAACATATCTGTTAGCGCTGAATGACGATAGTACATTACTTCACCCATATTTTGATATTTTATTTTCATAAGACACTTTTCTTGCATTTAATATGCTTTCTGTGTATATAAAATCACTTTTATCAGTTTAATTTAAAGGAGAAGTTCACTTCCAGAACAAAAATTTACAGATAATGTACTCACCCCCTTGTCATCCAAAATGTTCATGTCTTTCTTTCTACAGTCATAAAGAAATTGTGTTTCTTGAGGAAAACATTTCAGGATTTTTCTTCATATAATGGACTTTTATGGTGCCCCAAGTTTGAACTTCCAAAATGCAGTTTAAATGCAGCTTCAAAGGACTCTAAAATGGTCGCAGCCGAGGAAGAAGGGTCTTATCTAGTGAAACGATCGGTTATTTTCTAAAAATTGATATACTTTTTATCCTCAAATGCTCGTCTTGTATAGCTCTGCGTGTGCTCTGTTGATTCCAGTTCTGGAGAATTAGGGTATGTCGAAAAACTCAAACTTCAAAACCGTTGAAGGGCGTACATAAACTGTAATTTCTTTTTTAGAAAATAACCTTGCTAGATAAGACCCTTCTTCCTCGGCTCATTAAGAGCCCTTTCAAGCTGCTTTTAAACTGCCTTTTGGATGTTCATACTCGCGGACACCATAGAAGTCCACTATATGAGAACATTTCTGGAATGTTTTCCTTAAAAAACAATTTTTTACAACTGAAGAAAGAAAGACATGAACATCTTGGATGACAAGGAGGTGAGTAAATTATCTGTAAATTAAAAAAAAAAAAAAAAAAGCATCTTTAGTTGCTCAACAACTCAAGTTTCAAAACAATCTGCTGTCACAAATAATACATACATTACACACTAACACTAACAGGCTGTGCCAACATTTGCATATATGATGTGTAAATCTCCACACACACACTTGCATAAGCTGATCTTTTTTTTTTTTTTTGTCAGATCTGAAGTGTTTTCACAGGAACTGGTTAACATTCAAAATGTCAAGTGTTAGTGGCGATGTGAGCAGCCTTGAGCACAAAGGCATAAAATGCGCTCAAAGTGCAATTGTTCAGAGTCCCTCTTTCGAAAATCCCTGAACCACCTCTGAGAGCCCAAAGCTAAGAGCTGAACCTCTGAAAAGAGGAAATGATATCCTCTCACCAGCCATTCAAATTCAAATGTTATCTGTGATTAAACCTTTAGGGGTGGCAAGCGCTATCTCCTCGTCCCTTTGAATGCACTTAAAATAAAAGTGCAAAAGACTGCAAAATAACACACACACACACACACACACACCAACAACAGCAAGACATCAATCTCCCACAAAGGCTTTTAATGGCATCCATTTTTAACCTTGTCCTGGGAATTTTAATCAACCACCATGGGCACATGAAAATAAACTGACTCTGGAGTTTCACAAAGTTCACTTTTTCCCCAAAGAAGCCTGGATTATATAGGAAGATCATGCAGCCAGGGGTTGATTTTTCTCTGCCGCTCCAGAAATCAAGGCCTCTGTTAAGGGAAATTGATTTCCTTTAAAGAGAACGCGACAGAGGAAAGGCCAGAGCACAGGTTTTTCTTGCATGCTACGAGTGAATTGCTCAGGCCAGACAGGTACTGGAGCTTATCTAAGGGTCAGACAGTCTATCACGGGTTACACGGCCGGGAAATGCAGATCATTCAGGACAGTAATTGACTAAAACAGGCTTTTTTTAACATTTGAAACTGTTACCCCGTTGTAGATTTGGAAGTAGTGCACGTACTCAGGATGTCCACTACTGTTCCAAAGTTTTGGATCAATAAGGTTTTGTTTTTTGAAAAAATAACAATAAATAATAATAAAATAAAATAAAATAAAATAATTTCTTAAGCCTGAAATCAGCAAACAGTTTTGAACAGTAATACATATATATGAGCTGTTGGCTCTTCATTTTTTGAAAAGTAAAATAAAATACAATAAATCATTTCTTGAGCATGAAATCAGCATATTAGAATGATTTCTAAAGGGTTATGTGACACTAAAGACTGGAGTAATGATGCTGAAAATTCAGCTTTGCTATCACAGCAATAAATTACATGTTAAAACATATTAAAATAGAAAACAGTTACTTTAAATTGTAATAATATTTCACATTTTTTACAGTTTTTACTGTATTTTTGACCAAATAAATGAAGCCTTGGTGACCATAATTTTTTTTTTTCCCTAAAACATTTAAAAAAAAAACTCACTGAGCCCAAACTTTTGAACAATAATACATATATAAGAGCTGTTGGCTCTTCGCTTTTTTTAATAAAATAAAATAAAATAAAATAAAATAAAATAAAATAAAATAAACAATTTCTACAGTATTTTAGGATTTTATAATGATTTCATGTGCCACTGAAGACTGAAGTAATGATTCAGCTTTGCCATCACAGAAATGAATTACATTAAAAAAAAAAATTCAAATAGAAAACAGTTACTTTAAATTGTAGCAATATTTCACATTTTTACTGTTTTTACTGTATTTTTGATCAAATAAATGCAGGTGATCATAAGAATTTTTTTTTTCTAAAAACAACAACAACAAAAGAAATTTCACTGACCCCACACTTTTGAACGGTAATACATATAAAAGAGCTGTCGGTTCATCATTTTTTGAAAAAATGAATAAATAAAATAAAATAAAATAAAATAAAATAAAATAAAATAAAATAAAATAAAATAAAACATGAAATAAACAAGAAAAAATATTTCTGAAGAATCATGTGCCACTGAAGACTGGAGTGATGACTACTGAAAATTCAGCATTGCCATCACTGAAATTAATTATATTTCAAAACGTATTAAAATAGAGAACAGTTATTTTAAATTCTAATAATATTTCACATTTTTACTGTTTTTACTGTATTTTTCAGATCAAATAAATGCAGCCCTGGTGAGCATAAGAGAATTTTATTTCTCTAAAAACATCTTACCGACGCCAAACTATTAAACAGTAAAAAAAAATACTATAAGAGCTGTTGGCTCAGATTCAAAGGTTCATACTCAGTCTGGGTCACAGCACGTCCCGATCGCATTCCCTCTCTCTTTACCCCACTTTCCTGTCTGCCTGTAAATAAGTGCTAAAAATGTAATGCATAAACATAATCCTGAGTTATCTTGTTTCACACTGTTCACATTTTCCCTTGGGTTAGTAATTAATCCTAGATATTCAGGTTTCAAGATTTCACACTGTGCATTTGTAAACCCCAGTTTAATATTCTTATTTGCATATTTATGAGGTCAATAACACTGATTGGAGGGAATACAGTTTGCAGAAGACACACAGGTCTTTTTAATAACTGCTTGAGGCTGTTTTAAAGTCACTTAAAAATGTACAAAAACAATTTCCAGTTACAGAACAGCAGACTTCTGGGTATTTTTTAAACAACGAACCTTGCAGGGAGATCCGCTCAATAGCATCTGCCTGCAAAGTCTGGCTATTCAGAGCACATTTATAATATCTTGCCTTGAAGCCTGCTGGAAGTTACAGGAATTTAATTTCCAGCATTTTACAAACACTTAAAAACCCTCTTTGTGGTATAAGAGACATATGAGATAAACTAAAAGGTTCTCTGCTGTTGTTAGAAAGGAAAAGCTTTAATTACATCCCTGTGATACAATGTGACAGCGTGAGGATGGGCGGAAGATTCCTGCCGAGGTAGAACAGGAATATAGCCAGACGCTGTCAATTAAAATGCCTGGACAAAGGAAAAGCCAGGCTCCTGGACAGGGCTGGAGAGGGATATGTTATCAACCAAAGGTGTTCTTCCACTCTCACGACGGAGGCAATGATCAAACCCAAGAGCTTCTTTAATGAACTCAAGCTACCATTTCCAAGTCCATCTCTGAAGGAAAAATCTCTGACCACAGGGTACAGAGGAGCCAAAACTGTGATTAATGGAATCAAAGAGCAAATCAAGATATTTGTGTATAACCATGCAGATTATAAAACAGTCCTGGCTCTTAAATCTCATTGGGTGAGATCAGTTCAAACCGACTGCACATCAGCTGAATTTATATTAATGCATTCTGCAGTCTACAGTACATATCCTATTATTTATTAAACTCATCTTAGTCATATTGCTTTTTCAGTCGTTTCATAAAAGAAAAAAGCAACTAGAGGAGTTCAAGATGGGTTCTTTAAAAGAACAACATCCCTTTACCTAGCTCAGTCTCTGTAATAAATTCCTCGAGTGGCTTACTGCCGTAATATGTATACGTGCTTTATGCATGCATGCTTTGGGAACAAATTGTTTTACCGCTTATGGTAAGTGCCACATGAATAGAAGTAACTAGATTTGCATTTACTCAAGCAAACAGCAGTGCTTGCAATGCAGAAAAAATATTATTAAAGTTTTAGGTAAGCTTATGCTTTGAGTATTACAATACTGTTATGTGACGTGGTACTGCATCTAAGACTGACAGAAGAGCAGAAATTGTTGAATAAAGTCATTATTTTGTTTTCTTTGCACACAAAAAGTATTCTCGTAGCTTCATAAAATTAAGGTTGAACCACTGATGTCACATAGACTATTTTTTTACGTCTTTACTAACTTTCTGGGCCTTAAATGTGGTAGTTGTGTTGGTATCTATGGAGGGTCAGAAAGCTCTCGGATTTCATCAAAAACATCTTAATTTGTGTTCAGAAGATGAACGAAGGTCTTAGGGGTTTGAAATGACATGAGGGTGAGCAATTAATGACAGAATTTTTATTTTTGGGTGAACTATGCCTTTAAGACTTATTTCTGACAACTACAACTGAAGTCAAAAATTTACATACACCTTGCAAAATCTGCAAAATATTAATTATTTTACCAAAATAAGAGGGATTTTACAAAATGCATGTTATTTTTTATTTAGTACTGACCTGAATAAGATATTTCACAGACGTCTACATATAGTCCACAAGAGAAAATAGTTGAATCCTATGATCCTGTTCAAATATTTACATATGCTTGATTCTTAATACTGTGTTGTTGCCTGAATGATCCACAGTTGTGTTTTTTTGTTTAGTGATAGTTGTTCATGAGTCCCTTGTTTGTCCTGAACAGTTAAACTGCCCACTGTTCGTCAGAAAAGTCCTTCAGGTCTTTTACATTCTTTGGTTTTTCAGCATTTTTGTGTATTTGAACCATTTTCAGCAATGACTGTGTGATTTTGAGATCCATCTTTTCACACTGAGGACAACTGAGAAACTTGCTTTAGAAAGAAAAAACTATGCATTAAGAGCCTGGGGTGTAAACTTTTGAACGGAATGAAGATGTGCACATTTTTCTTATATGACCTAAAAATGATATTTTTTCCTTTTAGTATTGCCTTTCAGAAGCTATAGAAGATACTTACATGTTTCCCAGAAGACAAAATAAGTAAAATTTAAATTCAAAAAGTTTTCACCCCCCAGCTCTTAAAGATTCATGTTTCCTTCTGGAGCATCAGTGAGCATTTGAACCTTCTGTAATAGTTGCATATGAGTCCCTCAGTTGTCCTCGGTGTGAAAAGATGGATCTCAAAATTACGGTCATTTTTGGAAAGGGTTTAAATGCATAAAAAAGCTAAAAGAAAATAATAAGTAAAAATAAAGAATATGTGGGACCTGAAGGATTTTTCTGAAGAACAGCAGGCAGTTTAACTGTTCGCGACAAACAAGGAACTCATGAACAACTATCACTAAACGAAAAAAAACAGCTGTGGATCATTCAGTTAACAACACAGTATTAAGAATCAAGCATATGTAAACCTTTGAACAGGGTTATTTTTATAAATTCAACTATTATTTTCTCTTATGGATTACACGTACATGTCTTTTTGATGTGAAATATTTTATTCAGGTCAGTACTAAATAAAAAAATAACATGCCTTTTGTATGATCCCTCTTATTTTAGTAAAACATTTTGCAGATTCTGCAAGGCGTATGTAAACTTTTAACTTCAACTGTATGCTTTCACCATATTGTGCAAATACTACAATGACATCATTGCTGCCATTTACTTTTGAATGCATTCCATTAAATGTAAGTTCAAGGAAAATGCATACGACAAAAAAAATGAAACGGTAGAGAATAAAAAGGAGCGCAAGGAATCTCCATAGTGTTGCTTGCATGCAGTGTTACAATCTGATGCCAGACCTGTTTGCACCGACACATGCACTCCCTCAGAGACCCTGTGTGACCACTTTCATTTTCACATAAGTCCTCTGACAAATGTCATCCTCAACACCTCTGTATACCCACATCAGAGCGCCGGATGACAAAAAAGACACAGGCAGCTTCCTGAAGCAAACATAAGAGATGACAGAACAAAGAGCAGACTCTTCCTACCGCTGTCATCTTGAATCTGCGAGCAGACGACACAGAGGTTAAGACAATCGCAACGGCTTCCAGTAAAGAGGGTGGACAAGGGACTCTTTTATCGGTAAAAACAAAACAAAACAAATTCTCTCTTCTACTCTCAGAGTTAGCCAAAAATAAGTATAATATTGTTAAAACAGCAACACGATGTAAATGCATATATTTATTTAAACTATAATAACTATTTTTATTTAACAAGCATGCATTAAAAGCAACATATTTCACATTGTTACAAAAAAAAAAAAAGAAATCCTAAACAAATCCTGTTCTTTTGAATTTTCTAATCGTAATGCATTGGTTTCAGATGGTGTAGTTACAGTATTTACCAGCAGGGGCTAATGGGACTATGCTAACCAACCAACCTTGACCCCTTGAGTCAAACAAACCCATGTCAGTCCAGGAATAGCTTGTTTCTCAGCTACGGCGGTAACGAATGTTACTGGCCTTGTTTTGTAACTAAACCTGAATATATCATCCATCCACAAAATGAACGTGGAGTAATACTCTGCCTTTCTAATTGAACATACCAGTGAAGTCTGTTGACAAACTGCGTCTTCCCCCCAGAACAAAACAACACAATACTCCCCACCTCCGTCCTCCTTTCTGACAATCACTAGTGTTCCAAGGGTGTTTATTAACACAAGCACATAGAGCACTGTGTAAAAGGCCACATAAATCTGTCCTCCTACTCCTGTCCAGTTCCTATCCAAACACGGCATGAATGTACAGTGGATGTCTCGCTCTGCCTTTGGCCCACTTGTACAGGAGGGGCTTTCCAAAAAAGGATGTTTCACCAGTATGGATAATATCATAATGTGACATTTTTGGCATAAAAGTCTATTACAGCAATATTACTCATACTTCAGCTCAGGGGTTTGCGCAATTATTTTTTTTTTGAACACAATCAGACTTTTTGTGACCCATCCCAAGCCACATCTAAGGGAAAGAGCATCACAAAGATCTGAAAATGGGCTCTTTTAGGCCATTAAGCAACTACTGACAGTAGCAACAACCTAGCTACCATCCGTAACACCTTAGCAACAGCATAGAAATGTGCTAAAACAATAAAAAATCCTCAGGAAATGCACAGAATTTCTTCCAGTAATGCACAGTGACTAATCCTTTTCTGGTCTAGGTCAGGGTTATTAAACTAAAACTACAATTAACACTAAAAAATATTAACAAACAAGGAAAAAACAATTCTCTTTTTCATTTAGTTTAATTTGATATTAGGGTGGGCGATATGACCAAAATCTTATATTACGATATGAGTGATTTTATTTCACAGTAACAATATATCTATCATGATATAGTTATTTTTAGTTTAAATAAGGTCTTTATGATTTCATAATTCTTGTCACCAGTGTTAATATCACAAAAAACGAAAACTAGAATAAAAAAAAAAAAACTCAAGCTCACTAAAGACAAGAAGTCAGCGATTAAATAAGAATAAGAAACTAATTACAAGCAACAGACCAAAAATAACTGTGTAAATTAAATATGTATTTCTTCTTATTAAAGTTACAAAGGAGATTTAATCAAGGGCAATTAGAGATTTTTTCACTTTTGTTGTTTGATTAACATGAATGACAGACAGCAGGAATATTTGACTGCCGTCACTTTAAGAGCAGCCCGGATCCAGTATACTGTTACATGTGTGTTTTCTTTCTCAGCTGTTTGCTTTCACTTAATACCTAAATTACTGTGTACACATACAAGTGTCTGTATTCAACAGTTCAAGACCTATAAAGTGGCAAAATCATAATCACACATAGCACAACAGCTTCAGTACTTGTTATATAAAAATAACTAAAACTAAAACTGAAATAAAAATAACATTCAAAATTCATATTCCATTCCAAAGTTTGGGATCAGTAAGATTTTTAATGTTTTTATTTAAAGAAGTTTCTTATGCTAATCAAGGATGCATTTATTTGATAAAAAATAAATGATTTATAAAAAACAGTAATATATAAAATATATAAATATAAAATAACTGTTTTATATGCAAAACATATTTTAAAAAGTAATTTATTCCTGTGATACAAAGCTGAATTTTCAGTCTCCAGTCTTCAGTGTCACATGATCCTTCAGAAATCATTATTATATGCTGATTTATTATCAATGTTGAAAACAGTTGTGCTGCTTAATATTTTTTCTGGAACCTGTGATACTTCTTCAGGATTCTTTAATAAATAAAAAATAAAAAAAATAGCATTTATTTAAAATAGAAATCTTTTGTTACAATATACAGCAATATACACCGTTCAAAAGTTTGTGGTCAGTACATATTTTTTCTTTTTTTTGTTTGTTTTTAAAAGAAATTAATACTTTCATTCACCAAGGATGTGTTAAATTGATAAAAAGTGATAGTGAAGACTTATATTGTTACAAAAAGACTTCCATTTTGAATAGACGCTGTTCTTTTTAACTTTTTATTCAAAGAATCCTGAAAGAAAAAAAAAAAAAAAAAAAAATTCACAGGTTTCAACTGTTTCCAGCATTGATAATAAAAGTAATAAATCAGCATATTAAAAGGATTTCTGAAGGATCATGTGACACTGAAGTCTGGAGTAATGGCTGATGAAAATTCAGCTTTGCATCACAGGAATAAATTATATTTTGAAGTATATTAAAATAGAAAACCATTATTTTAAACTGTAATAATATTTCACAATATTACTGTTTTTCTGTATTTTTGATCAAAAATACATAAGAGCATAAGAGAATTCTTTACAAAAAACATAAAAAACAAAAACACATTTTTCACTAAAATTAAATTAAAAATTAATCCAAAATATTGATTAAAACTATATCTCAATGATAAATTAAATAACACTAGTCTAGGTTGTGCATTAGATTTCAGATTTTCATTTATACATAGACACAATTGATTATACTGCATGAGTTTAAAAAAAATTAAGATTGAAATTATACATAATTTACATTTATGCATTTGTAAGACGCTTTTGACTTTGTTGCATTTGTAAGACACTTTGACTCGAAGTTGCACTCAAGCTATGCATTAAAAAAAAAAAAAAAAATCATGACCTTGGCATTGTTTGAGCTCCAGGAAGCCTTTGCATCACTTGACCAGATCCATTAACGTTCCTTAAAAACGAATGTTACAAATGCTACAAAATGACGTCAGATACTTTAGTCAATATGACACCACCCAAACGACAAATGCTTGAATACTTCTTGAAAATGGAAATTATTGATTTCCTAAATTCCAACCAATTGGAGTCGATCTATATTTTTCTGTGGTGGGGGATGGGCGCTAGGTTACGAACACATTACTGGAGTCATGGGAACAAGTGTTAAGTCTGTCGCCATGACAACCCAGAACAGCACTTCAGCATCACGGCTGAATGAATTCAGTGTCTTTAAGGCAAAATCTGACATTTTGCTTCATGGAAAGTAATACTGTATCAGCTTGACCCATCTGGAATGCACTCATTAATTACTCTTTCAGAGTTTAGCGTTCCCTTTCAGTAATTTGTGAGATAAAGACATATCATGTGTGCAAGATCAGACGTGACAAAACAAATTACCTGCTATCTTGGGACAATATTATTCAGAGATTACAAAGGATAAGTGGTATGAAAGAACTGTATGGAGCAGACTGAAACTAATGACACTCACAACAACAATAACACTGTTCGAGAGACATTTTAACCGAGAACTTTCACAGATAGCGTCAATGAACATATGCCAAAGTGTGAATGTCTGTTTGCTCCAGGAATAGCTCACTCTAAAATGGTTTCCATTCCTCACCCAATGACTTCTTTGACTTTTAAACCTCTCTTTCATCCAAAAAAAAAAAAAAAAAAAAAACTCTTCCCTAACCATCGCTTTCGATACTCATTGACTTCATAATTTGGATGGTGAGCAGCAGACAACTGCTCCCCTGAAGGCTATCAGGCCATTCTAGAATTGGATGAAATGCTGAAATATTCATGACGGGCTGATAGACTCAAAGCATTCTCTAGTTCAGCCGGCTTTCTCCCACTGACAGAACATTAGTGGCTGTTATGGAGAGAGGAAATGGACTTGAAAATGACCAGTTTCTTGTTTAAGAAGCATCAGTAAATATTTTAAAGGATGCTGTAAATTTCACATGTTTCAGAGAATAGCCATATGGAAATCTCTGTGACCAAGAGACTGAACAGTGAACAGTATGGTTTGATTGATACTAATATTATTTATTATAAATATTACTAATATTATACAACAACAATAGTAATAATTACAATCACAATGCTTTTAATAATTTTAATATAAATATCAAAAACAATATTATTATCATTAGTGTAAAGAGTAGTAGTAATAATGATAATGATAATAATAAAAAAGGGTAGCAAACGTATCTAGTTGCAAACATCTTTATTTTTATGAATCATTATCTTTATTACAACAACAATTATAATAATCACAATATTTATAATAAAATAAATGAATTTCCCAACAACACTAAATTATTATTTATTATTATTATTATTAATAATAATAAACAGTAGCAAACATGTACATTTTTATTTTTATTAGCTTTATTTGTTATAATATTTATATTTATTATTTATTATTATTATTAGTAGTAGTAGTAGTAGTAGTAGTAGTAGTAATATTTATAATAAAAATAAATGATATATTTAATAATAATAATAATAATAAATTGTAACAAACATACCTACATAGTTGCAAACATTTTATTTTATTATCTTTATTTGTAGGAATCATCTTTATTATAACAACAATAATTACAATAATCATAATATTTATAATAATATTTATTATAAACGAATTTTCCAAAAAAAAAACTAAAAATAATAATAATAATAATAATAATAATAATAATAATAATAAATTGTAGCAAACATACCTACAGAGTTGCAAACATTTTATTTTATATCCTTATTTGTAGGAATCATCTTCATAATAATCATATGTATAATATTTATTATAAACAAATTAATTTTCCAAAAAAACTAAAATAATAATAATAACAACAACAATAGGTAGCAAACATATGTACATAGTTATTATCTTTATTTTTATAAACCATTATCTTATCAACAATATTCAACAATTACAACAATCATAATATTTATAATTTAAAATAAAAATAAAAGAATTTACCAACAAAACTAAACTAAAAATAATAATTATTATAATATAATTATTATATTTTTATATTATTATATTATATTTTTAATATTTATAATAAAATTAATGAATTTGCAACCAAACTAAATCATTGCCACTACTACTACTAATAATTTTTATATATATTTTTATATTTGTTTAAATATAAACTGTCTGTAAATTTTCAATCATTATCTTACTACAACAGCAATAACAATTACAATAACCAATTTTATAATTGGGTTGCCTAAATGGTTGCAAACATTTTTATTTTTATGAATCATTATCCATTTTATTTTGAGCTATGCCTACTGCTAAAATGCTACACACTTCTCATTTATGAAAAAAAGGTTGTTAAAAGTTGACTACATGCAAACAAATAAGCTGTAAGCACTGTTATGCATCCTGTTATAATATCTGAATATCTTTCATGTGTGAAAACCTGGATCAAAGACATCCGCATCCAAATACGACATTTAATTTGCCTATAGCAGTCGCTTTTCTTTCCTGATAACATGACTATCAAGGCATCATTCCACGTAACAACACTCTGCGGTTTGTGATGCATCTCCAGTGCCAAGTCTTGATCAAAAAAACAGAAATCGCTAGAACTCCGCCACAAGCACCCTATCCATCACTATGCACTGACAAAAGAAGAGGGATGAAAGCAGGATGAGAGGGAGAGGTGGGAAATGGAGGGATAGTCGAGCTGGCTGATTATACCCCCTGCCTGCTGCGCCTTGTTGGATGGGATCAAACAGGCCCCGGCTCTCCCATGAGATTATCTGACGGGGTGTGTGTGTAAATGAGGGGTGCCCACGGCTGCCTGCCATCTCCATATTCACAGCAGGAGAACCTACAGCGATCTGGTGCAGCTGGCATAGCATTATCCCTTGGTCTAAGGTGCGAGCTTCCTTCTGTACAAAACACGCAAGACGGCTGCAACCATCTGCTATGACACCTATAGCATAATCCATCATGTTTGACAGCTGTTGCATTATATACTAAAAATGCAGTTTCTTTTATAATCACATTAATTCAATACCAACTAATTGTGCATTTTTAAAGGAACAGTTTAAAGAAAATTCTGGCAGTTTTACTTAATGACTTCCTTTCTTTCATGAAACACAAAAGGTAAAATCTTTTTGCTTCCTTTCACACAATCAAGTCATGAGTCAAGGGCCATTCAAGGACAAAAAGCAGCATAAAGGCAGTTACTAATGACTTCTCCGCTATAATTAAAGTTTCTAAATATACCGAAACTGAAGTGCTGCCCTCTGCCACAGACTCTCAATTCTCAACTGTATGCGCATATTTAAACGTTCATTTTCATTTGGATTATTTTGATGTTTGGGTGGGAGATCTGATGATTTTATACCGTGATTGATCCTGAAGACGTCCACAATCTGCTTTTTAAACGAATCGTAGAGATTGTGATCAAATATGTCCTATTTATATATGTATGTAAATACAGTTGAGGCCAAAAGTTTACATCCCCCTTTCAATTATTTTGCCAAAATAAGCAGGATAATATAAAATGCATGTTACTGTTTATTTACTACTGACCTGATTAAGATATTTCACATAAAATATAGTCCACATGAAAAAATAATAGTTGAATTTATAAAAATGACCCAGTTCAAAAATGTACTTACACTTGATTCTTAATACTGTGTTGTTACCCATAGCTCTGTTTTTTTGTTTAGTGATAGTTGTTCATGAGTCCCTTGTTTGTCCTGAACAGTTAAACTGCTTGGTTTTCTTCAAAAAAATTCTTCAGGTCCCACAAATTCTTTGGCTTTTCTGCATTTTGCATATTTGAACCCTTTCCAAAAATGATTGTATGATTTTGAGATCCACCTTTTCACACTGAGAACAACTAAAGGACTCATATGCAACTATTACAGAAATGCTCACTGATGCGAGGGGGGAAAACATTTTTAATTTGAGGATCAGTGCAAATGTAACTTATTTTGTTTTTTGGGAAATATGTAATTATCCTCTGTAGCCTCTGAAAGGCAGTACTAAATGAAAAAATATGATATTTAGGCAAAATAAGAAAAATGTACACATCTACATTTTGTTCAAAAGTTTTCACCCCCCAGCATATGAGTCCCTCAGTTGTCCTCAGTGTGAAAAGATGGATCTCAAAATCATACAGTCATTGTTGGAAAGGGTTCAAATACACACAAATGCTGGAAAACCAAATAATTTGTGAAACCTGAAGGATTTTTCTGAAGAACAGCAGACAGTTTAACTGTTCAGGACAAACAAGGGACTCATGAACAACTATCACTAAACAAAAAAACACAACGGTGGATCATTCAGGTAACAACACAGTATTAAGAATCAAGGGGATGTAAACGGGGTCATTTTTATAAATTCAACTACTATTTTCTCTTGTGGACTATATGTAAACATCTTTTATGTAAAATATCTTATTCAGGTCAGTACTAAATATAACATGCATTTCGTACGATCCCTCTTATTCACATTATATGTGAATCTTTGTTTTGGAAGTGGACGTCTCCTTTAAGATCTGATGAATGGATCCAATATAACAACTTTTTTTGTCTTTTTAAAACTGGGAATCACCACAATATGCTTTCACTGCATGGAAAAACAGCGGTTTATATATTCTTCATTCTGTGTACTACAGCAGAGAGATATTCACAAGGGTTATAAGCAATATTAACATGAGCAAACAATGACAGAATTTTCATTTCTAACTGAACTACTCAGCGAATCCACAACAAACTGAAGATGATCAAGTCTACTGGGGAATCCAGCTTGAAGGTAAACCGCAAAATCACTTCCTGTCTGTTGACGTCTCAGAGCCAATGCATGCACATTAGTCTTTAATAAAGTCTGCTGTTGTGCTTTGAAGTGGATCCTCTCGAGACAGATCCACTTCTTCTGAGGCTTTTGAAAATCTAGCTCACCTGTTGGGCTCTGCCCAAAATATACTCTCACTCTCCTCCACTTCGCTCAGCCCAGGAAACCTGATAACCATTAGTACCAGTAACCCAGAGGTCATCTATCACAACACATTTATCTAGCCAGGTTTGTGTAAATCTTCTATATTGCTGATGATTCACCCAAACAAACAGTGGTTTAATGCATCTTTTGCAATAATAAAACACAATTTCTTTTTTGTGTGTGACAAAAGTTGCAAATCTGCTAAAATATTATAAATAAAACACCAATAATATAAATAAAACATACATTAACAATTTTTTAAAATAATGTTTTATAAATTATAAAATACATTTTTTTTGTACAAAATTGGGTTTAAAAATATATTAAAATAAAAGGAACATATATAACAAATACAGAAAATACTGTATAAGTTTTTAAAATATTATATAAAATATAAATATGTTACACATAATATTCTGTATTTTTTATATATTAATATATTTATTTTATATAATATTTAAAAAACAAAACATACACATTTTCTGCATTTATTATATATTGTATATTTAATTTACACAAAATAATACATATATTTAAATATGTTCAAATATATTAAAATCGCACAATTTGACCCATTTGGATTTAAAGTCTGGTTGCTGTATGTGTGGTCTTTCAAAGATCAAAGCGCTAACTTCAAGAAGAAATACACTGAGCAACAAATGATCTTTTATGCCTTTAAAATTTGGATATCTTAATAATTATAACTCAAACGGACGTTTAGCATAAACCTGTTTGTATGATGTGTGAATCAACCAACCACCACAAAACACATCAGTACCACCAAAGGAACATACATGTGGCTAATAAAACCCACCGGAGGGAAACATGAAACAGGTCAAGATTCCCAAAGTAACCAAACCTTTGCCATCAAGAAATACTGAAAAAACGTTTTATACATAGCTGTATGCATCTCTCGCTCTGCCTTCACTCTACTTAGCAACTGCGAAACGGCTGTGATAGTTCTACAAATATTTGGAAAGCTTTTGGGGGTGAAATCAATGGATTGTGGAGGCTAAGTTTAGCTCATAGACCACAGAGCGTTGTAAACAGTAGCTGGATTTTGGCCATAGGTAAACCTCAGGCTGTAAGCAAGCTGGGCAGTGATGTTAGCTGAGGTAATGGTTTTATGTTAGACTAACAGCTCTAAACATCTAATAGCCCTCAGAAATCTGTAAACATGGAACAAAAAACAAACTGGCACAAGAGCCTTATATTCAGCTGAGAAAGTGTGAAAAAGGCTAGTGAGGAGGACTAAAACTTGTAATATTTTAAAACGGTGTTGTTGTGAGGGAAACTTAGTTAAATGCTTTAAAAAAAAGTCTCCGATTAAGTGATATAAACAGCTACAACTACAGAGAATTCAGATTGATATTTTAAGATATTTTTAGACAAAGGCAATAGAGAGGAGACAGAAAATTATTGAAGATAGAGAAGAAACTTGAGCAGGACACAATGTAACCCGGATTCAAACCTATGCTTTCTCACAAGAGCACCACATACAGAAACCACTAAGCCACAGCTCAGACAAATACAGAGCGTTTTTAAAAAATACGATAGAACATAAAATATACTGTATTTGCCTTAAAACTATATTTAACAATATGTAGGAGCATATGATTTCAGTGATGCGGAAAACACGGACGAAATCACGGAATCCAGTCATAAAATGGAATTTACTGTATAACTCTGAATGTCATGGAATTTGCCAAATTTTAGATGAATAAATCAAAAGTAGGACAGTACACTTACTGTAAATCAAAACGCTATATAGACTAGTGCATATTAAGTTGCAAAAATACTGTTTAAATTTGAATTCTGCGTAAAATGTTCTGTGTGTCTCTGTGTGAATGAATGACGCAGATGTGCGGTTTAGTTTACTATGCACATACTGAAATGTGCATGACATTCACTGTGTTTTCAGCCTCTGTTGCTTCAATATACAAGTACATAAACACAGGAAAATAATCTTTAGAACTGCACTGAGAGTCACGTCATTAGCATTTTTCCGTTTCTTTTAAGGGAAAAACAAAAAAGAAAAAAACAAAAAACAAAAAAAAAAAACCCGTATATACAAACAGAAACTTAACGGTCTTCACAGCAGCCCATTAAAATAAAAGTTCAGTTTAACATCAAGAAACTGTGACAGAAGTATATTAGACATATCTACTAATAATAAAATTGTTATTAAAATGTTATTTTTAAGGAATATTTACCAGAAGACAATATTTACCCAAATTTATTTGCCATTAAATGTGAATACACAACAGTAGTTCTGAAAAAAGGAGAAATAAATAAAATAATATATTTTTTTAAAAATCCAATTAATTTGAGATGCTTTTGATCATTAAAATGTAATGAAACCATTCAAATGGAATCCAGAAAATTAAGCGGAAAACAGAATTTAAGAAAAATAAATTAATAATAAAAAAACTTTAAATTGTTTCCAAATTGTCTAAGATTCATATTTTCAATTCATTAGACATGCTTTTTGATTAATATTTTATATGTAACCATTTAAACAGAATCCAGAAAAAATCAAACAGAAAAGACAGAATTTGGAAAATAAAACAAAACAAAACAAAACAAAACAAAACAAAATAAAATAAAATAAGATGATATGAAATGAAATAAAATAAAATAAAATAAATAAAAAAAAGAGAATTTGGGAAAAAATAAAACTGATGTCATAGGATTCTAAATTTGAGTTTAAAAATTACGATATTTTTTATCAGTATGATTTTTAAGATTTTTTAAATTTATATTTTAATTTATTAATTTAAATTTAATTTAAATTAATATTTTTATTCAGCGAGGATGAATTACATTAATCAAAAGTGACATTATATGCGTTTATAATGTTCTTTTGAACTTTATATTCAAAGTATCCTAAAAATGTGTCACAGTTTCCAGAAATATACATTAAGCAGCACAACTGTTTTCAACATTGATAATAATGAGAAATGTTTAAGAAGAAAATCAGCAAATTAGAATTATTTCTGAGATAATGAAAATTCAGCGTTGCATCACAGGAAAAAAATACATTTTTAAAACATGTCAAAACAGAAAACAGTTGTTTTAAACTGCAATAGTATTTCACAATATTACTGTACTTCTGATCCAATAAATGCAGCTTTGGTAAGACTTCTTTTAAAAAGTTCCACTCTATTAAAGTCAGTTGGGTTTAAAACAACATTTGATCTCAATGACTTACATAGTTTGGACAGTTTTCAAAATATTTTCTTTTGTGTTTCAAAGAAAAAAAATGAAAGTCACACATGTTTGGAACAATCTGAGCGTGAGTAAATGTTGACAGAATTGACATTTTTGGGTGAACTGTCCCTTTAATTATCAGGACAGAGGGGAGGACCGCAAAATGTTGGGTTGCCTGTCAACTGAAGGAGAACATATGGCTTTCCAGAGGCCTCAGAGGAAGAAGCAGCTCAATCTTGACAGCCCCTTCATTTGCACCAATAGCACTCCTTATAAATAAAACCGAAATAAACAGTGACAACTGATGTAAAACGGCTGCCTTTAAGCCAAGAAGTAACACACAACCTGATATCCACTCCCAACTTGTCTTTAAAATGCAGAGTATGTGTTTCTACTTTTGACTAAAGAGCTATTGTACAGAGTTCAGCTGAAGGAAAGAGAAAGCCATCGCTTCGTCTTATCCAGCTTTAAGCTGGAATCGCAGCAGGAGAACACCAAGCATGTATAATTCATCCTGAATAAAAATCACATACTCTGCATTTTAGGGAAAAGAATGAATTATAGAAACATTACAAATCACCACTAGCGCTCCAATAGGAATAGATTACAGTTTCCCCGTCCTGACACAGGAAATACTATCAGAGCTGAAGACTGACAGATGCGACAGTCCTTCGAGAATCGCCCCAGGTGGCAGTTTCACCTCCAGTCCGGCGTATATAAAGTGTTGAAACAAAGCATGCAACCTGAGGGACATTGTGCTGAGAAATGCTGAAAAATGTATGGAATCCAATTGGCCATTATTTCCTTACCCATAATCCCTCACTGCATGACCTCAGCTAGACTTACAAAACAGAATCTGGGAAATGTTCTGGCTGGATCTGATTACGAAGTCCATAACAGCACAGTGTAGTTGCAGAGGGACGCATTACTATAGGTCAGACCATAAACCAGTTATAGCAGAAAGTTGCCCAGTGGAAAAATGTATCTTCTCTTTCACTTTTCGTATGTGTTTCTCTGTTTCTGTCTGGCTTTATCTTGCCTGCATTTTACAGACACAAGCATTATTGCACATTAAACCTCTGATATAAAGCAAAAGCAGACAAAACCCAAAAAGAACATCACAGACGGTGTGTATGTTCTCTGTGTGTGCGTGTGTTAACTTAACAGACTTAGTGAAAGGAAAAGATTAGATAAAAATAACATGTTCTGGCTTGTCAGCCTGAATGAGCCATAGCATGCAGTAAAACCAGACCACATCCTCTAAACTTTTCTTACGTCTGTCTCTGCCATATATCCTTATTCAAAACATCCCTCATTATCAGGCCAGACTACAGCTTCTGACCTACTCATAAAATACACAGTCTGATTATTCCATTAAAGTATTGTAATAGTTCAAGGAGAAGACCACTTCCAAAACAAAGATTCACATATAATGTACTCACACCCTTGTCATCTAAGATGTTCATGTTTTTCTTTCTTCAGTCGTAAAGAAATTATGTTTTTTGAGGAAAAAATTTGGTGCCCCGATTTTGAACTTCCAAAATGCAGTTTAAATGCAGTTTCAAACAATCCCAAATGCGGTTGTAAACAATCCCAGCCAAGAAAGAAGGGTCTTATCTAGTGAAACGATCAGTTATTTCATAAAAATAATACAATTCATATACTTTTTAAAGTCAAACGTTTTTTCCGGTTCATGACAGTTAGGGTATCTCAAAAAACTCCCATCTCATGTTCTCCCTCAACTTCAAAACTGTCCTATATCTGTCCTATAACTGGGTCGGTACTTCTGCAGTAATGTAGGATGATTTTAAAATGATTTTTGAAGTTGAGGGAGAAAATATGATTTCGTTTTTGACATATCCTAACTGTCTTGAGCCAGAATACACAGAGTTCAACGAGAGCAAGGCAAGACGAGTGTTTGAGAATAAAAAGTATTTAAATTGTATTTTTTTTTTTTAATGAAAATAACCAATCGGTTTACTAGATAAGACCCTTCTTCCTCGGCTGGGATTGTTTACAACCGCATCTGGGATCGTTTGAAGCTGCATTTAAACTGCATTTTGAAAGTTCAAAATCAGGGCACCATATCAATCCATTATATGGAGAAAAATGCTGAAATGTTTTCCCTCAAAAAACAATTTCTTTATGACTGAAGAAAGAAAGACATGAACATCTTGGATGACAAGGGGGTAGAGTTGTCAAAAGAAACCGGGTTCGGTACTTTCGGTACCGAAATTTTAAAAACGTCCATTTCCTGCTTACATTTGAGCGCTGTTGAGCAGATTTTTAAACATCGCTGATTGGCCATAGTGTTCACGCGCTAAACAGACACGACTGTGATTGGCTACAATGATAAGCGCTTCACGCTCCTCACCGAGCGTTCACACATAAGCATAACGAGAGTTTTTTTTTTTTTTTATCAATATATTTATTATTTTTGCATCAACCATTAACAGAATCAGTTCAATATACATGTAAACATACTTTTCTAACCACCCTTC
>JAHKKF010381358.1:0-10190 GCA_019740295.1 Labeo calbasu | reverse complement strand
AATAATAATAATAATAATAATAATAATAATAATAATAATTATTATTATTATTATTATTATTATTATTATTATTATTGTTGTTGTTGTTGTTGTTGTTGTTGTTATTATAATATAGGCATACATAACAGAAAAAGAGATTTTTTTTCTTATTCTCATTATTATTATTATTATTATTATTAAATAAATAACAAACAGCTTTATTTTTAAACCAAGCTTCTAAAGGAAGCAAGGTGCTTACACTGAAGAGTATAAAAATAGCAAGAAAAGAAAAGAAAAGAAAAGAAAAGAAAAGAAAAGAAAAGAAAAGAAAAGAAAAGAAAAGAAAAGGTCACTTTTTGCCATTGAGACATTGAGAGATAAAATAAAATAAAATAAAATAAAATAAAATAAAATAAAATAAAATACAATAAAATACTTTTGCCATTGAGACTACTGGGAAAAATAAAAGAATAACATAAGATTTTAATTTAAGATGCATATCGTTGTTTCTCTAACATCAGCTGGTAGAATGATCCAAATTTGTGGAGCATAAGAAATGGAGCAGTAGACATTTTGTTCACGTGCAGAACCTCTGTTAGTTAAGGGTGGATAAAGCTCTCTCCACCTCTTTGGCTGAATCGCATCTGAACCCAGAGCTGTTCTTTGTCGTTGTTCTTTAGCTTGAATCAGAAATGCTGATGTCTGGCTGGGACCAGAGATGGACAGGCTCTCTATTAAACGAATGCCCGGCGGTGCTGTAGAGGCACCGCATTTTATGAACCTCATCTAAAACTTCACACTGTAACCATGGCAACGAGAAATCTGGCCCCTGAGAACCGGACTATGGAAAGGAACATTTACAAAAAGCTGTTCTGAGGTCAGTTTGGTGCTTATAAAACACAACGACTAAAGCCAGGGACGGAAAGATGCTTCGTGAATATTGCACAGCTGTCTGATTTGAAGAAACCGTAGCTGTGCCGGAGCTGCTGCAACAATACGCAGCATGACAGCAGACCCTCTGCCTTCATCCAAAATGAAACTTTATCACATTCGTAAACAAAAACAAAATGGAGGCCATCTTTGTGCCTCCAGACAATAACTAGAGTCGCGAGAGGCGGATTGATTACTGCAATAAATAGTGGAAAGACGGCAACAGACTTTATCTACTGGGAGTTTTCCGACGGCTCTGCGAAGGCTTTTCAGACAGATGTGAAAACAGACACGAGCTCTTGCACATTTCCTGATAATAAGAAACAGCCCGCTTGTTTTGCAACTGCTGAGTCACCACCAACTGAGCAAGAATTCATTATTGTTTTAGCTTTATTAAAATCTCTCCATGTCTCATTCCTGAGAATGAAAAAGCAGCAGGTTGTCAAAACTCATGATAAGCAGATTGACATTTTTGAAAAGCTGTTTAAAGTCAGCGTGGTGGGATTATTGTAGAAAACCCTTTTTTTTTTTTTTAAGTTGTTTTAGTTTGGGGTCAGTATGTTATTTTATGTATAGTATGTTTATGTTTTAGGCTGTATTTATTTTATTAAAAACACAGTAAATACAGGAATATTGTGAAATAGTATTACAATTTCAAATGACTGTTTTCTATGTGAATATATGTTAACGTGGAATTTATTTTTGTGATCTATAGCTGAATTTTCAGCATCATTACTGCAGTCTTCAATGTTACATGATCATTCAGAATCATTCTAATATGCTGATTTGTGGCTCAAGAAACTTTTCTGATTACTATCAATGTTGAAAACAGCTATGCTGCTTTATATTTAAGTGGAAAACTACAGTACAGTTTTTTTTAGGATTTTTAAATAATTGAAAGTTCAAAATAACTGCATTTAAATAGTAAATAGTAATGTTTTCTAACATTATAAACATCTTTACTGTCACCTTTGATTAATTTAATGCATCCTTGCTACATAAAAGCCTTAATTTCTGACCTTATGGAAAATTCTACTTTCTTTTGAGAAACAAAATGAACAAAACAGAAAATGTGCATATAACTGCATATGTACGATAGTTTATAACCACTACTAACAATTAATGATAATGTTCATGTTTGTATTCTGAAATAGCACAGTACTGCATATATAGTATGTGATGAATGACAAAGGAAGCAAGTTTATTTACACAAAAAGGAAGAGGAAACGCCCATATTCAACGCCCGTATTTTGACAATTATAAATCCGAAACCGCTGAAGAAAAAATAAATGCTTAAGTTGTGAAAGGTAGAAAAGAGAGAGATGTACCTTTCTTAGCAGTGGCCATTCTGGCAACAATCAGGACCAAACTCAGGAAAAGCTTCTGTTACGGCCTCATCGTAGATATCATCTGACCTCAAAACAACCCTGAGAAAGGCAGAAAGAGAACCACAATAAAGGAATCAATAAACAGAAGCTGATTGTGTAAAAAAACCAGAGAAAGCAGATACAGAAAGAAAACAGGAATTATGTAGAGAAGGAGGAATATCATAGTTTTTTAACACAGTTCAGAGGCTTGCATTGTTTTTGTTAAATTTGCCGCATGTTGCCATGACACACAGTGAACTGAGCCAGCTGTACTGGTCATAATGCAACAGGACAGACACCCCATAGAGCAACGAATTATGAAGAAAATAACACTCTGAAAGAGAGCTGGATTACAGCATCAATGAGTTCTTCTTAATCCATTTCAAAGTAACGTCTTTCAGCAGAGCTGAAGTCAAGATGAGACCCTTACAAACCATTGCAAAAACCCAGACTAGACTACTTGAGCCTCAAGCAACATAAGCATTAAAAGTGAGTTATGAGTGCAACTTTTAAAATAAAGATATTTTGTCTTATACAAATGGTCAAGAATTGAACCTTTTTCATGCTAATAAAAATAAACAATAAAAAAATAACAAAATAAAAATACAAATAAAACACGCTGTTTCTTTCTCTATATATACTAATGCGATAATATTTTTCAGGTCATTCCAAATTCAATGGTGGTGGGAAAAAATATTTTGCGGGAGAATGCTTTTGAAAGATTTTGCCACTGTGTTCCTTCAGGAGGTCCGTAAGAACTCATTTTTGTGCACCCAATAATTTGTTTGTGCACTAAATGCTATAACTATTTATTGTGAACTAAATACAACAACCCATTTATTGTGCCCAAAATAAGTTTTTTTGCGCAACAAATACAATAACTATTTGTGCATTAAATGCAATAGCTATTTTTTGTGCATCAGATGCAATAAATATTTTTTATGTGCAAATGCAATATTTTTTGTGCATCAAATGCAAGAACTAAGTTTTTGTGCACCAAATCCAACAACCCAT
The DNA here is from genome assembly GCA_019740295.1 of Labeo calbasu. Taxonomy (NCBI): domain Eukaryota; kingdom Metazoa; phylum Chordata; class Actinopteri; order Cypriniformes; family Cyprinidae; genus Labeo; species Labeo calbasu. Next base: position 6,900 of record JAHKKF010381358.1, on the reverse strand, counting down.
TTTCGTGCACCAAATGCAACAAACTATTTTTTGTGCAGATGCAATACATGTTTTTTATGTGCATCAATGCAATATTTTTTGAGCACTAAATGCAATAAGTATTTTTTTTGTGAACTAAATACAACAACCCATTTTTTGTGCACCAAAGAACTATTTTTTTGTGCAGCAAATGCAATAACTATTTTTGTGCATTAAATGCAATAGCTATTATTGTGCATCAGATGCATTTTTTTCTTATGTCCATCAACTGCAAGAACAAATTTTTGTGCACCAAATAATTTTTTTTGTGCAATAAATATTTTTGTGCATCTATATAACTCTTTTTAGTGTACAAAATAACAATTTTTTTTGTGTACCAAATGCAACCCATTTTTTGTGCATCAAATAACTATTTTTGTAACTATGCAATAACTATTTTTGTGCATTAAATGCAATAGCTGTTTTTGTGCATCAAATGTACTAATTACTAATTAGTTACATTAATTAATGTAACTAATTTTTGGAACAAGTCTCTGTCAGTCAGATATATACGATATAGTGAGATTCTTGCAAATTCTCTGTTATACTGAAGATAACACGCCAGTAAGTGTTTGAAGTCTTTCATCAGCTTTAATACACTGGAAACTGTCTGTGGTCTCGTTGTAGACTATAAGCTGAGACCCAGATCCACACTGAGACACTGAGTAATGAGACCCTGACCAAAACAAGACCCCATTTGACCAGACTTAGTCCAAGATTAGACCGCTCGGGGCCTAAATCCAGACCTCAGACACCACCCAGATGAAGGCATCTTAGTAGACAGGATGTTATACAAGCAGTGGATTCGGATGTGCCTTAATGACTTCCAACTTTCAGGTGCTGTTTGAGCAGTCAGCATTTTTAAGGTTCAGTCTTTGTCTTTTTATCACTCTCCCTTCTTCCTCTGGATGGTGGCAGTGCTTTTTTATCTGATCTCATCTTTTTGGAACTCATTAGAGAAGTGCAGCGACTGGGATGAACGAATATGGAGGGACTTTCTAATTCACTGGGGAGCTAAAAAAAAAAACACACATTCACACATCAAGACACTGCCTAATCATCAACACCTACTGCAAGAGAAAGAGAAAGACAGTCAAACCTGTCCAGTAAAGCCCATCCTCTCTACTGTCAAATCAAAGATGTACTGCAAGAGCAGGGTGTCAGATGTTAAATGCACATCGGCAAGGAGAAAGCCTGATGACGTAATTAAGTGGCCGAGAGCTCAGATTATAATCATAGCAGACATTCAGCACAGGAACATAAAAGCAACCTATTCTGAATAGTAGCTATTTTCCCACCTTTCTATCCAAATAATAAAGGATATAGAAAGTGCAGAAGATATGTGGTAGAACAGTCATAAGTGGTGCTTTCTGAGGGAGCGTCGCTATTACTTTTGCTCATGCTCAGGGTTAGTGATCTGAACAAACCCCTAACTGTAAGTATTAAATAGTGTGTTATAATTATAAGCAATTATACTTACATTTTCACCTGGCAGATAATTCAACAGACAAAAACATCACGGAGACTTGTGGATGGGCTCTTTTAATTTGGACCAGCAAGTAACCACCTAGCAACTGCATAGCAACACCCTGACATTTATAGCAGTGAGTTCTGCACACTACATTTGGTGAACACCCTTATATAAACTGTGTACACTAAATTCAATATAGCTAATTTTCTGTGAACTAATTGCTCAATTTTGTGCACCAATTGCAATAACTATTTTTTGCGAACCAAATGCAATATTTAATTTTGTGCACTAATAACCAATTTTGTGCACCAAATGCAATAACCATTTTTTGAGCACTAAATGCAATAACCAATTTCGTGCAACAAATGCAACAGCCATTTTTATGCATTAAATGCAATAATGATTTGCACTGAACAAAATTCAGTAATATTTTGTGCACTAATTGCAATAACCATTTACTTGTGCATCAAATGCTATAACTATTTTTTGTGCACCAAATGCAACAACTATTTTTGTGCACCAGTCACAATATATTTTGTGTGCACCAAATGCAATAAACAATTTAACTGCACCAAATGCAACAGCCATTTTTGTGCACTAAATGCAATAACTATTTTTTTGCCAACCAAATGCAATATTTAATTTTGTGCACTAATAACCATTTTTGTGCACCAAATGCAATAACCATTTTTGAGCACTAAATGCAATAACCAATTTCATGCAACAAATGCAACAGCCAGTTTTATGCACTAAATGCAATAATGATTTTCACTGAACAAAATTTAATAATAATATTTTGTGCACTAATTCCAATAACCATTTCTTTGTGCATCAAATGCTATAACTATTTTTTGTGCACTAATAACTAATTTTTGTGCACCAAATACAACAGCCATTTTTTGCACTAAATGCAGTAACTATTTTTTGTGAACAAAATGCAATAATCATTTTTTTGCGCACCAAATGCTACACTTCACCGTTTGTGCACCAAGTATAATAACTACATTCCACTTTTAAAAGGCTGATTCTAAACTCCACAAATACACCTGCTGTCCTAGAGGTCATTTATTTTAATATTATACGTTATAACAGGCCTGACGAAAGCTTAAGATGTAAAGAATAAGGGTGGGTAGGACAGCTGGGAAAATATTGTGTAAATTTTGCAATGTAAGAAAAAAAAAAAAAAGACCATGCAGCTGTGGTTGGGTGTGCCCTGAATAACAGGTTCTTGTATTTTCTTTCTCTGTTCTACATTTCTCTGTTTACTTCCACAAATTATTAAAATAATTTAGTGTAAGAAGCTCAGAAATAATGCACAGTTGTTCATGTCATATTTCCTCCTTCTACATCGTGAGCAGAAATCTACTGTCAAACTACACAACTACACTACTACAATTTCCCTCCATCTCTACATCACACACTTTGACTGAAGTGACAACCGAAGTGGCGCAACACATATGAACCAGTTCCAGTCTGTACTAAGATAACACAAGGGGAGATAAAACTGAGTCAGTGGTTTCATATGCATTGCTCTAACATGCACATTCATGTTCATGTCATAAACCTTTAGAACTGGAACACATACAACATGCATCTTAATCCTGAAAGCCATGCCATCCAGTAAAAACAGAAAGCCCAGGAGAATCTGCTGTGGCTTGTTGTCATGCATTCTTCACTGATTGTACACTGTGGTTTTCCTGAGGCAAATGACTTGGAGAAGCATGAGCCCTAACCTGGATTGACAGACATATACCTCCCATGCACATGTTCTCATTTCAAATGCACCCTATAATGCTCTTTTTCAGCTCCTTTATAGTCAATGTCATTCAGTCTGTTGCATCGATGAAGCCTTCAAATCCTTCCTGGTGTTGAGAAAGCAATGCCTGACACCTGCAGACTGTTCAATGGGATTTTAGACTCAGACTGTAGATCTGTATTCCACAAACACTGAAACCATGAAATACCGACTTCAGACGAGTTTAAAGCAGAACCGATGAAAAGAGACGGACACAATGACACAATGCATGGATCTTCTCGACTCCTCTTCTAATAGCCGTGCACAAACTTATGTAACATCGATCATTTTCAAAAGCAAATGGCTTGAAATACTCACTATTCTGACTGGCAATGGGCTTCTGCTGCTGTAGATTTCAGTCTAGAATTGCGCTTTGAACCTCCCAGGATGCTGCAGAAATGAACCAGAACCCGAACCGCAAAACCCGAGCCTCCAGTCAGAACCAGCCAGGCGCTGATCTGCGAGTGACTGCTCGACTTCACATTCACTTAAGGGCTACAACTTCCGCGTTAATCACGTGGTTCCTCTTGCTGCACTACAACTGCATGTTTACAGAGCCTGCAAATGTCTTTTGAGTGTGGTTTGGGACTTTTGATTCATCGCATCAAATCGAGTCATTTGAGTCAGTTCACTAAAATGATTCGCTCACTGATTCTCGCTTGCGTTCAGTGGTCATTTCCGCAGGTTACAAGTGATCATTCATTCGTCGCGTTATTCTTTATTAAATTGTATGAATACACATCTAATACGTGTAACCATAATCATAAGCTTTTTCCACATAAATTACAACAAGGAAGATTTTTTCATTGATCTTCTAAAAATGTAAACTAATCGTTTACACATTCATAATTCTTTTCTCCTTGTTTTTACATGACGACCTGAACGAACAACATGCCCTCTAGTTAGCTGGGTAGTTCAGTGAAGGGGGCGTGTCCGTTCCGTGCGTTTAACCAATAAAATGCTCGGTTACAACCCTCACTCAAACGCTATTGGCGTGTAGAATCGAAACAAATTTCCAGCTAATTTCATCCATTTTTTAACAACTTTACCTACGTTAATCCATATTCATCCACTCAGACTTTTTTGTGGGTTATTTAGATGTAATTGGCAGACCTTTATGCTAATAAAATATTAAAATAATGCTTACATTGTTTAACTTTTCGGCCAGGGGAAGTCCCAGAACTCTGTATAATAATCAGTAACTATTTTCAGCCATTAAGTGTGCCGATATAAAAGTAAAAATAGTGAATAAACATGTGAATCATTGTTGCTCTTGAATGAAGTCAGGTTTCTTTTACAGTGTTTTCAAAATATGTTTCATATGTAAAAAAATTATTGTCTGTTTGATTAGGTCATTAACTTATTTTTACCATACATCTCTGCCATATGTACATCAGCTTGACATAGTCACCACTAGTAAGCTACTACTAAATATATTGTAGAAATTGTAATTTTCCGTAAAGCTGCTTTGCTACAATTTGTGTCGTGAAAAGCACTATACAAATAAACTTGAACTGAAATAAAATTACAGATGTAACAGTGTAACCATGAGTTTAATTGTACAATATATTTAAGACTGTAAACGGCAATGCAATACTATTAATTTAACAGTATTTTATGTAGTGTACTTTAGTGTATTTTAAACAGAAACTTTTTCCTGAGATGTGATTTCTAGGCATGAATCAAATGTACAGTAGTTCCTCCTCGTAGTCCATAGTCTTTCACTGTCTTGTTCACATCCAGACGAATTCCTGAAAATAAATAAGGTAGGCCATTAATGATTTGCAGGCCCACTCATCAAAATACATAAAAGTTGTTAGTTGTTCCTTCTGTGATTCCATGTCAATTCATGTCATGACTCATTACAAATGACATGGTCTGCATCAGGTCAACCTCAAGAACAATCAATGAATGCTTTGTTTACCTTCATAAACCAGAGACAATTTCTCTGGTTTCTTCCCTGCCCATTCACAGGCATCCATTAGTAAAGCAGAGATGCGTTGCAGTGGGTACATGTCCACTTCCATGGTCTTTCCAGCACATTTTACAATGATGTTGATACTGTCCACAGTTTCATCAGGGTCAGTGAATGAGCTTGAGTAGTTTGAGTAGTGTTGTGGTGGGATGTGTGGATGATCTGAAATAATAGAGCAAAACAATAATTAAATAACATCAAGATCACAAAAACTTGAGTTGATTTTATCTATTGGGAATCGACTGTATAGGGTTAGAGTTATAAAGGAGGCATTTCATACCAGAATAACCTGAGTGTGCGTTTACAGTGGTTTGTGCAGGACGGCTCCCCTCCTGGACCTCAGACACCAATGACTGAGAAGGTTTTGTGACTGGGATGTCATCTGAAAAGAGTAAATTAATGCATTTTTTTAAAGGCAAACATGCTTTATGTGTGTTAAAATACACTGATGAGTTGTGCACACTAAGCCATGAATGTGTATTAAGAAAGTAAATAGTCAACAAAAAGATTCCATGTTGACTAACTTCAATATTATATTGCAATGTCTGGATCTAAATCACAATGATTTCATACACTACTATTCAAAACCAAAACATCAAAGGGTGTTAAAGATTATGATAATTAATTTAGACAAGTTTCTCCAAACCACTGACTGTGTATGCACAGTACAACATATATCCAGATAAGCTGGATGTTTGCCATACCTTTGCTTGGACTCTCCGATGGCTCCGCCTTGTTTTGATTTGCAGTCAAACTGTTTGCAGGTGTTGAACTGCTGCCGTTCCACCAGAAAACTGAGATGAGCTTCTCCCACTTCAAAGCACATTACCAAAGGTTATTAAAGTAATATTTATACAAATGGAAATGTTCTATTCTCATCTAGTCTAGGATTTTCTAAAATGTTTTCAATAAATGATTTCCACACTGGGGTATATGTCAAACATCACCTAAACAAACCAGAAAACAGGTTTCATTGCATCTGCTTGTCGGAGAAAATATTAAGAGCAGTATGAACTTACGGCAATATCTATGGTCTTCTAAGGTAATCAACTAACCTATCTAGTTGTTTTCATTGTTGGCTTTTAATTCAATTTTAATATCAAAATGTTAAAAATAACGTATTTATAAACTAAAAGCGTTCACTAGATTCTACATATTCCCATAACTTGTACAACCTGTATTTGTTTTTCTTTATTAAACTGTAATTGCAAGTTATTCATTTGGGTATTTAATGAAAGCTTTAATGAAATTTTAATGAAATATTTAGGTTAAAATATGGTTTTCATATTCTACCATATTCAGTACTATCCACTATTAACTAGTTGCTTATTAGCATGCATATTACTAGCATACTGGCTGTTTATTAGTACTTATAAAGCACATATTAATGCCTTATTCGCATGATCATATTTAACAAAAACCTTACATAATATCAATTAGAAGCAAAGCTTTTAGTTAAACGTCAATATGTGTTCCCTAATCTAACGTATTACCACTTCTGTTACTTCAGTAAAGGTGTTATCACTTTAAGAAAGCTTTATTTTGTATGGGATTATTTTTGTGCCAATAAGAATGAACGTAACTTTATAAAACTGAAGGTAACTTTCCAAGAAACGATCAAAAATATGCCACTGCAAAAGA
>JAHKKF010381344.1:0-21197 GCA_019740295.1 Labeo calbasu | reverse complement strand
ATAGATAGATAGATAGATAGATAGATAGATAGATATAGATAGCAGTTTAGAGCTACAAAACAAGACTTTGTTGTGTGTTTTCAAGAAAAAAAATCATTTTGTACTTTTGTATGAACTGTATTATTTTTTAAATATGCAGATAATTTTAAGGAAGTTCTTTTAAGTCACGGAAAAACCTTTTATCAATCAAAGTAACAATTTTAGTGAAATTAGCCACCAGGACTATCCAAAAGACATAAATAGTAGAATTTCCAGCATACAAAAACACATTTCAGGATCTAAGCAAAGCATGAAGGCCACAGAGCTCCAGTTTCCCTAAAAAGCACTGTAAGGTTAGGAGCAAAGGCGGGGATAATCTCAATATTAGACATCTTTGCTGGGAAACACAACCATAGCTAAGGGTGTTTTCTAATAGGAAAACATGAAACATGTAGCCATTTAGAGATAAAGGTGACACTGAGATCCACTATCATAATCAGTTCCATGTTTAAAGACTGGTTACCAAGCCAAATATAGATAATTTATTGTATATTTTCTGTTCTTGCGTATCAAATTGACAAAAAGTCTTGCCAAAAATGACACACTCTTCTACACAAAATTCACAGACACACACAACCCACTAGGTTTAACACTATTTGAATAACGGATTGGAACAAAATATTTTTTAAAGGTAAGAGTTTGGGATGGATCCATTTAAGTTGGGAGTATTTATTTAATAAGCGAGGGATGCTATTAATAGCTCTCATTTCGAACTACTGAGTGCATACATCTGGTGCAATCGCGCGCTACAGTGAACAGCACTTTTTTCTGCAGCTCTGGTTATTGATGTATTTTTTTGGATGCATTTTCTCCATAGGCACATAAAAATCCATAAGCCCAACCAACAGGCTCTGAAAAGAATCATAGCATTGCAACATGTGAATGCAGCACAAAAAACCTAAAATTGTGAAAAAGTACATATAAATATAGTAATGCATTTTATGACTTCAAGTATTCCATGGGAATCGAACTTATAATCTTGGTGTTGCTAACACTACTATCTACTTGCATTGAATAATATTTTGAATAACATAATTAAAATAAAAAAGACGGTAAAATATAAATACATAAGTCAATAAGTATAAAACAATAGTTTTATGCATTTATAAAACTTAAGTGGTATAACAGCACCTACTCTGATTGGTGAATTATGGATAGTGTAGGATTATGGGTAATGTAGTTCTTCATTCAGCCATTAAATGGGCCATTCCATCGATTTTTTTTAAAAAACTGAATCTAGTAATACACATATTTAACTATTCAAAATCTGTACTTGTCCATTTCAGTAACTTTATTTCATTTTTACACAATTTTTTAGTGTAAAATGGATTATTTTTTTCTCAGTCCTGTTACCAAAACTCTTATGTCTTTTAAAAAAGCTTCTACACAAGGTGTTTTTTTAAATACACAAACCTATTTTTTAATTTTAAAGGCGATTCAAACCTCAAGCTTATCTATGTTCTATGTGCAATTTATTAAACAATAGGATAAATGATGGAACAAGCTTAATTTAAAAAATAGTGGTTTAACTTAACTATATATATTATAAACTATTTCAGAAAAGGAATGAAACTGGGTAACAGGAATGAGTATCCCTTATATTAGTATACAGGTTTGACCACAAATGTGAGGTGTTAATGCCCTCACTGATATAGTGAAGAGTGTTAAACATTGACTAGTGAGCTGACCTCACTGCTAAAAAAAAAACCAAAACAAAAAAAAGGGCCAAATTATATTCATTTTTAAATGTAGTGGTCTGCAAAAGTTTTTGTTAGGGTTATGTTTAGGGGTAGGAGGACAGGTTATGAGATAAGATATAAATAATGAAAAATAATAAATATTAAATTTAAATTTATACTAAAAATAATAACCTTAACTAATGCCTTTTCAGTGTTTCTGTGGATATTATTTTCTTACAGCGCAGCTCATTCTCAAATGCCATTCCTTGTATGAGTCTAATACATAATTGCCACAGGACAAAAATTTCAAGTACTTTTACAGTCATACTTTCAGGAATGTAATATAAAACATCAATGCAGGAACAACCAAGGGCAAAAACTTTGTCTCAGTATTGATAAAAGGCAAAAATGTTGAAAAAAGATTTAAGATTTAAATTTATCTGGATTAATGTGGATGTAGCCTAATATTTACATTAATAAATCAGATGACCCTGCTTAGTCCTGTTACTATTACTCAATTACTATATATAAGTATAGGATTTATGAGTATATGAGTAACAGGACTAAAAGTAACAGGATTGATAACAGGACAGTATATTTATATTGATGCTCCCAGCCACCATTAAAACAAAATCATCAAATATACGGAAAAGAAAATTTGACCACATGCTTTGGGTCATTTCATTGCCTTCAGAAGATCCAGATGTTGCAAATTTCCAGTTAAAAATGTGTCTTGTGGAGTTTTTAGCAGGAGGAATGTGTTAGGATAACAGGAGTGAAAACCTGGGGACACAACTAAAATGTGTATTTTATCTAAAATATTATAGATTTATTTTGAAATAAATGTATTTAAAGCACATATGGGATATGAAGGCACACAAAAATGCTAAAAAAAATTTTAGTTTTAATAATAATAAAAAGTAATTTTTAATTTTTTTTATTTTTATTTTTTGCAGTTAGATTAACTTTGCTTAATAAATAAAATGTATTTTATAGTTAATTTTTATGCAAATTTGTACATATAATGTTCTAGGGACGGAACATTCAGTGGAACGCCCCAAATACTATTTTAAAATGGCACTCTATAGAAGCATATTTTCTCACTATACAACCTCAGAGCTCATGGTAGTTCTGAAGTGAAAGGTTAATACATTAGCACTAAAAGTCAGTATCTCTATGGGGAAATGAAGAGCAGTTTTCCTTCCGGACTGCTGTGCTCTGTGGCAGTGAAATGTAATATGTTCAACACAGAGTAAATACACTGCTTAAACACAACAAAAGCCTAGCCAGTTAGCAAGCTGCAAACATAAGACAGCACCGTGGCCAGAACAGTCACCATCCCACATCTGGTGTCCTTTCTAAAATGGAAAAATTGTATTAGATACATTTCAACTGTGGAAAACTTCCATTGTTTCCTCAAATGATAGTTTGACATTAACAATGTTGCCCTGAATTCTGGGTATTACCAGACTGACATGGTGACCTTTGAGCTCTAAAAACAGATTAGGAAGAAAACTGCCACAGCAACCTCAGCACTGACCATGAACGGTCCTTTCGGAGGAGATTCACATAAAGTCCGATAAGTATGTGCTCGTCAGCGAGCCTATCCGCAATATCGAGGCTGTACTGAACCCTGAAACCATGTTTCAGAAACACAGATGAGACGAAAAAGTAATGAAGTCTAAAAAAACATCATCTTATGATTACACTACACAATTATGCACTATTTGAATGCATTTGTAATGCAGAATGCAAATAGATTTTAGAGCCGATGACATATTTAAAGAAACAGTCCACCCAAAAATGAACATTTGCTCAAAATGTGCTCACCCTCAGGCCATCCTGGATGTAGATGAGTTTGTTACTTCATCAGAACAGATTTGGAGAAATCTAGCATTAAATAACTGCAGTGAATGGGTGCCGTCAATCCAAACAGCTAGATTTGTTTCTTACAAACATTTCACAAGATGTTCACTGTTGGACTGGAGTCGTGTAGATTATTGTGATGTTTTTATCAGCTGTTTGGACACTCATTCTGACGGCACCCATTCACTGCAGAGGATGCATTGGTGAGCAAGTGATATAATGCTAAATTTCTCCAAATTTGATGAAGAAACAATCTCATTTAGATCTTGGATGGCCTGAGGGTAAGTATATTTTTAGCTAATTTTTATTTTTGCGTGAACTATTCCTTTAACTTAATTTAAATGCAATATGGTTGTGTGGGACGGAAGTACAATCCTTTTAATATGTCATAAATGGACAAAGGACATATTCTCCATTTTTTTTTGTCTAAACAAATGACAGCACGACACGTTAAACGGGCTGCACTTCAATCCCTCACAGCCTTGATTTTATTTGCATCTACTCAAAACAGTCCCATGTATCCCATTACAAGACGATCTTAGTTTCTTATTATTCCTTTGCACACTTGTTGTGCTTACAAGAGATAGTAGTGACGTTATTTCATCCAGGTTGACTTACCCTTTCCCTTTTAAAAGATCTGGGGTTGTCCGGGAAAACAGCTTCATTTGCTTCGTCTCATCAAGAGCACCTCTTTTTACCCCCAAAATTAGACATAACAAAATTAATGAGCATTACATGTACTTGCACAAACATGTTTAATAAACACCGTAAAGGGATCAGAACGGGTTATTTTAGTATCATTTATATGCCATTACAATATTTATTAATATTTTGAATTAGCTTTCATTTTCGTAATTTCAGTTTTCTTCTTTTTAGTGCTTTTGTAATTGCTATTTCGATTCATCTTTAATTTTTTTATTTAAATTTCAGTACTTTAATTTAAACTTATTTCAATTTGTTACCAGGAAAACATTTCTGATTTTCATTTAAGTAAAGTATAACATTTATAATTTAATCTATTTGTGACCCTGGACCACAAAACCTGGCATATTTATACATAATTTGAAAGCTGAATGATGAATAGGACAATATTTGGCAGAGACACAATAATCTGAAGATCTGGAATGGTGCAAAAAAATCTACATATTGAGAAAATCGCCTTTAAAGTTGTTCAAATGAAGTTAGCAATGCATATTACTAATCCAAAATTAGGTTTTGATATATTTATGGTAGAAAATTTACAAAATATCTCCATGGAACATGATCTTTACTTAATATGGTAATGATTTTTGGCATAAAAGAAAATCATTTTGACACATACAATGTATTTTGGCTATTGCTACAAATATACCCATGCTACTTAAGACTGGTTTTGTGGTCCAGGGTCACATTTCAGCTTTATTTAACAAAATAATAGTTTTAATTTTAGTTTAATAGCAGCCTGTCTGACTAAACATACAAATAAAAGCAACAAAGCCTTAATGAGGAGAGGTGAGGCTTGAATGCTTTAAGCTCATCTTTATGCTTGTAAACGCACTCCTGTTGAAAGTAATAGACTCACGTTTTGCTGGAGTAAGGGTTTCCTGAGGAAGGCATGGAGTGAGAGAGCATGTATTCATTTCCACTTGTCACAGGTCTGGGAGGCCTGGAGGAAATGCAAAAAATAACTTAGGAGTTGTGATAAAAAATGTGTCAGTGTGTCTGTCTGCATAGTGTCAAACATATCAGCGTCTCCACGATTAGTTCTTCTCCATCAAACTATTGTGAAATCATATAATATATGAGGATATTTGACTCTTAATTTCATCGCACTTACCATGTGTCCCTGTTTCGCAGCATAAAAGCAAAAAACACAAGGCAATGTTAGCATGCACAATTTATGTTACATTCAGTGTAATACAGTCATTCATTTTACACTACAGAGGATTATTCGAGCAAAATATGTTGGATATGGTGATGTCTGAGGATACATACACAACATGAGTGAGGTTGAGCGGTTTCTCAGGTGTATCGGTGAACATCGGGTAAGGAGGCTCTCGACTGGAGGCACAACTCAGAGATTTACTGAGAGCGTCCGACAACTTCTTAGCTGGAGATTTCTGGAGAAAAATAAACGACTGTATTGAACCAAAAAAAAATATCCACAAGAATACATTTTCTTTGCTCTTTTTAAATGAAAGTAAATGTTTATGTAAAAATATTCATATAATATCATAAGAGAGATTATTTACATGTAGAGGTCTTAAAGGTACAGTAATGAATAATAAACGTTTAAGTCTAATAGTCAGAGACAGGGTGGAAAATGGACAAGTTAAAAAATAATTATTTAACTAAAAAAAAAATTGGTAAATATTTTATTTTATTTTATTTATTTATTTATTTATTTTTGCATGTTTCATTTGATTGTAAAATTGAAATTGGTAATATTTGAAAAAAAATAAATTAATACTTTTATTCAGTAAGGATGCATTATATTGCTCAAAAGTGAGAGACATTTATAATGTAACACAAGATTTCTATTTCCAGTAAATGCTGTTCTTTTGAACTTTCTATTATTAGAAAATTTTGAAAAAAAAAAAAAAAAACCTCTTTTCAACATTAATAATAATTAGAAATCTTTCTTGTGCAGCAAATCAGCAAATTATAAAGATTTCTAAAGGATCGTGTGACACTAAAGACTGGAGTAATGATGCTGAAAATTCAGCTTTGCATCACAGAAATAAATTACATTTTAAAATATATTCAGATAGAAAACAGTTCTTTTAAACTGTAATAATATTTCACAATTTGACTGTTTTTGCTGCATTTTTGATCAAATAAATGCAGCCTTGATGAGAATAAGATACTTTTAGAGAAGAAAAGTTAATTCTACCAAAGTGGCAAAGTCAATGCTCTGAGTTAAAATTAGACTGGTGTCACGACATTTAGTGTAAAGTCATTAAGTGATTTGACTGTGATATTTGGCATTCACTGTCTAAGGCTAAAGGCTGTTTGGATGACAGGACTCATACCGTCACTGACACTTACTCACAGTCACGTTCCCACATGGCCGTTTACCTACCCATGACATGTACTCCTTCATCTGGTGCTGGTTGCTATGGCTGCCCGAGGCATGGCCTCTCCAGAAACACTCTTGGCAGAGTTGGTAATTATCACATTGTTGGCACCGGTAACGGAATCCCATCATGCTCTGGCTGTGGCAGTAGGAGCACTCCACAGGATGGAAGACTAGAGAAGAGATGAGCAAAATCAAATCAACACTACTAATTGAACGCTGTCACAATATTTGTCATTCATTTAATTTATGAATGGCTGAAGCCATATGTATGGTTTGCTACAAAAATGAAATAAACATGCTTAAAACGCACCGTTCTCAACATTTGCCAGTCGATGCATCAGCGGTAACCAAACCAGACACTGAGGAGGAGGATCTGACATGAATGTGTCGAGAAACACATTGAGCGAGACCTTTTTCTGAGGAAGGACAGCAGTTAGTAAACAAATGAGTCAATGAAAACCATGTGCGTACAAGAGAAAAACAGGGTTTTATTTCTAAAGAAATTGTGAATGGGGCTTGCTGTAGGGTGCAAGGACACAGCTGCTAGGGTGGTCTGTCTGCTGCTGACTAATTTTTTGCCGATTATTGGCAATATTAAGCATTTTTATGGTTATCGATATTGGTTATTTTCAAAACTGATTTGCCAATAAAATAATTTAAAAGCATTTAAGGAAAGTTTTTGTCAGAGCCTTTGTTATTCTTAATTATTTTCATTTTTACACCAGACATATATATATCGGTTCAAAATATCTGTTATTGGTCTACTTGATCTGTAATAATCGGTGTCAGCAACGGCCCTGAAAACACAGTTCAGTTCACCTTTAATATATATATATTAGCCCTTCTTATTCTTAATTTTGACATTAATTTTCATTTTTACACCAGACATATCTTTTTTTACGCTTACATATCTATAAAACATCGGTTATCCATCTACTTGATCTGTAATAATCGGCATCGGCCCTGAAAAACACTCTAATATATATAGGTCCACTATATTTATATATAGTTATATATATGCCTGGTCGATTATCAGCACTGTTATTATTCATTTTTATAGTTATCGGTATCGGGTCATTTTCAAAACCGAATTTGCCGATAAAATAATTTAAAAGCATTTAAAGAAGGTTTTGTCAGAGCCCATGTTATACCTAATTTTGACGCTAATTTCATTTTTACACAAGACATATATATCGGTTCAAAATATCGGTTAGCGCTCTACTTGATCTGAAATAATCGGTATTGGCATCTGCCCTTAAAAACACATATCAGTCAACCTTGAAAAAAAATGTACTTTACTATTTAAAAGTTTGCGGTAAGATATTTTAATGCTTTTGAGTTTTTTTCTGCTCACCAAGACGCCATTTATTTGATCAAAAATGCAGTAAAAAACGTAAAATTGGAAATATAATTACAATTTAAAATACATGTTTTCTATTTGAATATATTTTAAAATGTAATTTATTCCTGTGATGCAAAGCTGAATTTTCAGTATCATTACTTCAGTCTTTAGTGTCACATGATCCTTCAGAAATCATTCTAATATGCTGATTTGATTCTCAAAAGCATTTTTGTTATTATCAATGAAGACAGCTGTGCTGCTTCATATTTTTGTGAATATTTGATTTGATGAATATAAAGTTCAAAAGACAGGATTTATTTGAAACAGAAATCATTTGCAACTTTATAAATGTCTTTACTGTTACTTTTGATCAATTTAATGCTTCCTTATTAAAGAAAAGTATTAATTTCTTTAAAAAAAAATTGTACTGACCCCAAACTATTGAGCAGTTGTGTCTGATAGCTTTAATAAGTAATAGCACGCCTTGAATGTATGACGATATGATGTATGACGACACAACTTCATGCATAAAATTACATGAAATTATTTAAAAAATCATCACAAACCTCTTGTGGAAAGCAGGTTCTTGTGGACTGCTCTGTGTACCCAAAAGATGGTCCCTCAAAAACCGTCATGGGCAGTTTCAGCACCTCTCTTAGGAACTGGTCAAACTGTGAATATATCATCACTCCGTTTGGGTCTGATATCTGTGAAAATACATCTTGAAGAAAAAAAAGACAAGCATCAGGGGCAAACAGTTTAATTTTTTTAAAAGAAACTATGTTAGATCCAGTAATAATTCAATAATAATTCAAAGCATTTTACAGGCGGGAAGAATGATTTTTGAAGGATCATGTGATACTGAAGACTAGAGTAAAGCTGAAAATTCAGCTTTGCATCACAGAGATAAATTACATTTTAAGATATATTCAAATAGAAAACAAGTCATTTAAATTGTAATAATATTTCAAAATATTACTGTTTGTACCGTAATTTTGATCATATTAATGCAGCTTTGATGAGCAGAAGAGACTTCTGTCAAAACATTTTTTAAAAATTTTCCTGACCCCAAACTTTTGAACAGTTGTGTAGTCTGAAGTTTCATTACTAAGAATGATTCACCAGAAACGAGGCGAAAAGTTTTAACTACGCTGACAAGGTCATGAGAGGCGAATATGCCTCATGGTTAGAAGTGACTTTCAAGTAATGACAGCTGCTCTGACCTTTTAAAATGATGATAGAATGATTAATCGAGTCCATTCACTTAAGCGTCCATTAATCAGCATCAAACCATTGAACACACATCAGTTCAAAGGCAAATCCAAAGTGAAACTTACATCTCAGTTTGTCCAAAATCTTCCCTCCACAGAGGGCAGCCAGGGCCATCTTCACCACAAAAACCGAGAGCTTTCCCACACTTTCCCTAAAAAACACAATCGTCAACTCATACATTTAAATGGTCACATATTAAAAGTGATATGTAAAGCAATTCAGGTGAAGATCACGAAGAGTCTTCATAAAAGCTGGCGTGAATTTTTTTCTTTCTACTCTTAAAGAAATGTCCTACTATATGTCAAACATTGAGACAATGGGTTTCTTACGGGTCGTAGGCAGCTAACAGGAAGTTGAGGAGGTACGAGATGGACTGGTCCACATTGATCTGGTGGGTTGTGGGCAAGCGCTTGTTCAGCTGGTAAAAGATGGTGGACAGTATTGCTTGCAAATGTGACACTGTGAACTCTGTGTTGAGGTCCATGGAGTTGAGTCTGTTTTCCCGGAAAACCTCGATAATATTCCAGATATCCACCAAATGCACTGCAAGAAGCAAATAACAAAATTTCTGGAACTACATTATTTCCAAAGCCTAGTTTTAGTTACATTTTTTGAATGTGCATTCTAAAAGCTCTTACTAAAGTTAAAATAGGGTTAAACACCCTCATACTTACAATTGCACCTCTTCTGAATGAATCTCAGCTTGCATGCTGTCCTATATGTGGACAATCTGATAGAGTCCAGATCTAGTGCACCTGTGAGATGAAAACATTGCATCTAATAAACATACATGGAAAAACAAACAGCTTAAATCAGCCTAAGGTTTAGAATGGTCCAGCTGGTCTCCCAGTCTGGTCAATCTGGTGTTTAGTTGGCTTCAACCACTGGTCAAAAGTCCAAAACCCCTCTAAAACCAGCAAAACAGACCAGACTACATAGCTTGGAAGTTGGAAGATCAGCTAATCACCTTAGGCTGGTTTTTCTCTAAATCTATTTATAGAACTGTTAACATGACTACACTTGGTAAGATTTTTTTAACGTGTCTAAAAGAAGTCTCTTCTGCTCACCAAGGCTGCTTTTATTTGAACAAAAAATATAATAAAATTAGCATTATTATGAAATATCATTATAATTTAAAATAGCTGTTTTCTATCTGTATATATTTTTAAAATGCAATTTTTTTTTGTGATGCAAATCTGAATTTTCAGCATCATTACTGCAGTCTTCAGTGTCACATGATCCTTCAGAAATCATTCTAATATGCTAAATTGCTGCTCTTGAAGTATAATTATTATCAGTTTTGAAAATGGTTGTGCTGCTTAAAAATTATGTTTAAAGGAGAAGTCCACTTCCAAAACAAAGGTTCATATTTAATGTACTCACCACCTTGTCATCCAAGATGTACATGTCTTTCTTTCTTCAGTCGTAAAGAAATTATGTTTTTTGAGGAAAACATTTCAGCATTTTTCTCCATATAATTGACTGGTTTGGTGTTCCGATTTTGAACTAACAAAATGCAGTTTAAATGCGGCTTCAAATGATCACAAATGCAGTTGTAAACGATCCCAGCCGAGGAAGAAGGGTCTAATCTAGCGAAACGATCGGTTATTTTCATTAAAAAAATACAACTGAAGTACTTTTTAATCTCAAACGCTCGTCTTGTCTTTCTCTCCCTGAACTCTGTGTATTCTGACTCAAGACAGTTAGGGTATGTTGAAAAACTCCCATCATATTTTTTCCCTCAACTTCAAAAATCATTTCAAAGCCATCCTACATCGCTGCAAAAGTACCGACCCAGTCTTTGCAAAGTGAACATGCAAAGAAGATCAAACACCCTTAACAAAAAGGTAAAACAGAGATGGACGATTTTGAAGCTGAGGGAGAACATGAGATGGAAGTTTTTCGACATACACTAACTGTCATGAACCGGAAAAAACAGTCCAGGCAGAGTAAAACAAGACAAGCGTTTGACATTAAAAAGTATATAAACTGTAGTATTTTTATGAAAATAACCGATCATTATGCTAGATAAGACCCTTCTTTCTCGGCTGGGATCGTTTACAACCGCATTTGGGATCGTTTGAAGCCGCATTTAAACTGCACTTTGGAAGTTCAAAATCGGGGCACCATATCAGTCCATTATATGGAGAAAAATGAAAAGTTTTCCTCAAAAAACATAATTTCTTTACGACTGAGGAAAGAAAGACATGAACATCTTGGATGACAAGGGGGTGAGTACATTATAAGTGAATCTTTGTTTTGGAAGTGGACTTCTCCTTTAATATTATCATAGCTTGAGTATGTAGTAAAAATACATACGCATTTCAGCAAACAGTTGTCTTCTGTCTGCCATGGCGCTGCTGTTGCGGCCTGACTCTTCAATCATTCTGCGAAACATCACACACAGAAAACAAAAGGACACTGTGACAGGCGTCCCACAGCTGTGAAGGCAAACTGGGCTGCAAATAAACCTTTTGAAGAATTAATCTTCAGACTTGCACAAAGTTAATGAACTGTTAATCCATCAAAACTCCACTGCAAATTTTATAAGGCCTATACAGTTCTCAAAATAAAACTAAAAACACACAGCAAAATACACAAACTATTCACACTGCATCTGCCTAAGTTGGTTTGCTTCTAACAAATGACGGATGAATTGCAACAAAAGAATGAGTCTGATTGAACACACAACCTTTGACGTCAACAACAAAAGATACGGGAAGCGTTTCTCCTCCCTTTTAAAAGTTGATAAAACTATTTACATTGTTTTCCTAACTATACACAATTATATTGTATTTACCATTGTGATCCTGCTGTTTGCAACCCTACCAGGACAGACCTGTGACCTAAAAAGACACGTTCACTGATGTAATTCATGTGTTTATCTCCCTTTCTTCTTCCACAGAGACTTTTTGTTATGATTCACATTACAGACCGTAACAGAGATTTTGGACTCCACTGGTGACCTTGATTAAAAATAACATTTAAAAGATCACTGGCTTGTGACATTCAGTACAATACTGTCTTATTATACTGAAGAAACAGCAGCTGCGTCATCTAGCATAACAAATATGCAGAGCTAAATGATTTATACCTAAATTAAATTCTCTAATAAGAAAGACTTGATTTTGTAAATGTACAGCAGCAAAAAAGTACCATGGCATTGCCAAGTTTTTGGTCATGGTACAATGATAATTCCTTGAAATGCTTTCAAATACTTCATGTAAGTATGTATATGATAAATAGACCAATCACTTAGTATGATGGTATATATAAAAAGCATCATACACTGGGGGAAAAAATGGTATAGGAACAATTTTCACTCAAAAATTGCTAGTAAATGGCACAAACAATTACAACATGTGAAATTTTGTATTTTCCTTCACAAAATCATTCTAATATGCTGATTTGGTGCTCAAAAATCATGCATTATAATGTCATTTACAATGACATTATAAATGTCATTACTGTCAATGTACTGCATCTTTGCTGAATAAAGGAATTAATTTCTTTAAAAAAAAAAAATCTTACTGACCCTTAATGATAAAACAGTAGTGTATATACTGTATATACAACCACACTTAGTTTTAATAATGTAACAAATGTCTTAGTAAATTGTTTTTTACCATCATAAACTTAAATTACATGCGCTAAGAATGACTGCATTTCATAAAAAATAACAAAAATTGCTTTTATTTTGCTCTGCACCTGGATTAAACCATAAGAGAAATGTGAAGTTGATCTACTAAAGAAGTTAAACTCCCTCCTTCACAAAGCTTTTAATGCTCAATTAACTTTAAGGAATGTTTAATCACAATCCTGGAGATCCAAGAGTTCAGCACAACACGGGGACAAAGCGCTACACATTCAGCCATCGATATCAAATTCACCTGCGGATGTAAAAAAAAATATCCAGAATGCACTGCAAAAAAATGAATCCATCAGTAATATGACACTAATCTCCCCTATTGAACTCACATCAGAGATAAACAAGCTGCCACAGTGTAATTAAGCTTAATTTAGTGTTTTGGTTCAGTGTTTCAACACAGCATCTATCATGTTAAACCAAATGGAAGAGAAACAAACTACTGCTATAAAAAAAAAGGAAAAACCAAAGCAGATACCCTTCGGAAAGCACCATGGTCCTCTTCTTGCTTATTTACGAGCGACCACAGCGAGTCCACAACTTTTAATAATGCTTTCCGTCAGCTCGAAACACAACAAAAGCAGCCCATAGAGTTCTTGGCAGCCGACTGAAATAAGAACCCGTCAGGATCCAGCATGTGTCGACTCTATCTTTAACTTCCAATGAGCGAGACTCACATTCTTGTTGGGCTTAGACGGCTGGTTCAGATCTGGTTGCAAGTTTGTATCGCCTCCTAACCCTAGGCCTGGTACCGTATGAAGGGCCTGTGGAGTTGTTTGCAGTTTAAAGACTCTCTGTGTGAAATTATTAGGCAAAATGATGAGGCCACGCAAGAACGGCTCGCTAGAGAGGACTGTAATTCAAGCCCTCTAATGGGACATTTCTAGAGAGATCCCATATTTCACAGAGTCAGTCTTCTAATCTTTTTCTCTCTCTCTCTCTTTCTCCTTTTATTGTGGCTCTGGGATCTCCAGGCCTATAAATATCCTTTTGGACAGTCGGTGGCATCCAGGCATTTTGAGCCCGACTCCAGTTTTTGTCACTCTCTGTGGGTGATTTATTTAGTACGGCAGGTCAAATGAAAAACATAAAATTGTGCTTTTTGATTTGCCTCACCCTTGAAATCGGCTGGCATAGAAGATGTACAGATCTGACCTGGAGGACAAAGTCATGTTCTACATAAAGCAGCTGTTCGAAGTATCTTCAGCGAGTAATTAGCACTGGATTACTTGCATTAAACTGTCTGTGGGAGTAACTGATAGCAGCTAATGCTATTGCATTTTTCCAAAACCACATAATGCATCTATTTGAGAAACATCATTGCTAGATAACAGACAAAACTGACATTAGTGTAGGTTGTAATGGAATATATATCTAATTTATTTTTCAATCTTATATTACTTATTATATACGTGAACTATTATATATATATATATATATATGTCTATATCTATATCTATCTACCATATATATATATATATGATATATATATGACAGGGCCGATGTTGATACGATTATTACAGATCAAGTAGACCGATATTTTGAACCGATTTATAAGTCTGGTGTAAAAATTAAAATTAATGTCAAAATTAAGAACAACAAGGGCTCTGACAAAAACTTTCTTTAAATGCTGTTAAATTATTTTATCGGCAAAACGGTTTTGAAAATGACAGATCGACCAGGTCAATATATATATTAGAGGTCGACCGATATGCCTTTTTTTTCAGGGCCGATGTCAATACCGATTATTACAGATATTTTGAACCGATATATACGTCTGGTGTAAAAATTAAAATTAATGTCAATATTAGGAATAACACGGGCTCTGACAAAAAAACTTTCTTTCCGATGGTCATATTAGAGGTTGATTAGAGTTTTTCAGGGCTTTCCGATTATTACAAATCAAGCAGACCGATAACCAATATTTTGATCTGATATATGCGTCTGGAGTAAAAATTAAGTTTGGTGTCAAAATTAAGAATAACGAGGGCTTTGATGTAAAATTTCTTTAAATGGTTTTCAATTATTTTATTAGCAAATCGGTTTTGAAAATGACTGATACCGATAACAATAAAATTTTTAATAGCGGCACTGATAATCAACTAGGCCGATATCAGGGCTGAAGTCGATACCGATTATTACAAATCAAGTAGACTGATAACCAATATTTTGAACTGATATGTGTATATGGAGTAAAAAATTAAAATTGGTGTCAAAATTAAGAATAAACAAGGGCTCTGACAAAAACTTTCTTTAAATGCTTTAAATCATTTTATCGGAAATTCGGTTTTGAAAATGACAGATACCAATAACAATAAAAATGTTTAATATCGGTGCCGATAATCAACTAGGCCAATATTAATATTAGAGGTCGACCAATATGTGTTTTTCAGGGCCGATGCTGATACCAATTATTACATATCAAACAGACCGATAATTGATATTTTAAACCGATACATATGGTGTAAAAATAAAAATGAATGTCAAAATTAAGAGTAACGGGGGCTCTGACATTAAAATTTATTTAAACGCTTTTAAATTATTTTACTGGCACGTCGGTTTTAAAAATGACAAATACAGATAATCATAAAAATGTTTAATATTGGGCCATTCCAAAATATATATTAGAGCTCGACCAATATGTGTTTTTCAGGGCCGATGCTGATAATGATTTTTACAGATCAAGTAGACAGATAATTGATATTTTGAACTGATATATATGTCTGGTGTAAAAATGAAAATGTATAAAATTAAGAATAACAAGGGCTCTGACAAAAGTTTCTTTAAATGCTTTTGAATTATTTTACCAGTAAATTCATTTTGAAAATGACCATAAAAAAAAACATTTAAAAAAATAAAAATTCCTAAAATCAGTGGGTAACAATAGGTTAACCCCTAATATATATGCAACAATAAAAAAGCAACTACGTTTATAGTAGTACATACACACTTATGGTGTCACAGGAAAATCACGTTTTTGCCATTATTTATGCATTAATTGTGTATGGTCTTTATAACAATATTAGTACATTTTAATATCTGAATTAAAAGAGATTTAATTTAATTTTGCACATTTAGTTCTGTCTCGGCTTGCTGTGAAAGCTGTGAATTGGATTCCATGAGAACTCTATCTGCAGCAAAGTGAACCATTACTCAAGCTAACTGCTTTTTCCACCAATCAGACACAGTAACTGCCCGTATGCTACTCTGATTGTCATGGTACCGCCATGAAGCAGCACAGAACTCTGGGTAAAGTCTCACAGGCCATTCAGATTGTGATTTACATGGAGGCGTTCACATGAAAGTCTTTCTAATGTTGTCTTCTCAGTTCTCACTCATCTCTATTTGTTTTATGTGCCTAATTAGATGAATTAAGATAATGATGCACTTCAAAAACAACATGCAGTCCATTTTCATACCATTATATGGCATAGCAAATAACTTTTACAAACACAGATTGATATTCTGTGCATGCAGAACCTAATATTACCTATTTTCCAAATGTCTTAGTATTCAAAGTACACAACAGACAAAATCAAATGCTAGCAATGTTTATGTTTACAATGTAAAGGCCATATGTAAGATGGGTATTTACTGACCTAGGGAAATTTTATCAGATAAAACACTAAACCAACACATGTAAAATCCTCAACCAAATGCATGTAATTATATAAACAGATTATGCATGCAGAAATAAGCAGAATTTATAAATACTTAAATTATCAAAATTAATAAGGTTAAATATCATAGTTCTGGCGTTGCAGCCGATGATTTAGGACATGCTGTTCCAGAAACACACTATTAATATCATACTTGTAAAATCTGCATCATGCCTGTTTTAGTAGTAGACTGTGTATCGTTCACAATGAAGCTCTATGAGAGGCGTCTGGAGCTCTGTGCACTTGCTACTCACCAAACGCCTGTCATCGCCAAAACGGGTTTCAATTCAGCTCCTCTGCGTTCGCTGAAGCCCATCTGCGCAAAAACGACGCACTTTATCGACGACAGTTTCGGGGTTTTAATACAAAAGTCTGTTTTCGTTCGCATTAGATTCGCAAAGAGCGCCGCGGATCTCAGACCTCTGCTGCTCATTTGCTTTGATGTGACGTAATGCGCCTCTCGCGATGACGTAATGCGGAATCTCTCCACTCAACCCAGCCATCGGTGCTCTGCGGAAATATTAATAAATATCAGTAAAATTAAAGAGAATGGAAAATGTTTTTCTTGTATCATGTGTTATCAATTTTAAGAAATATTTGATGTGGAAAAAATATTATGAGCAGATAATTTTTGTGACAAATGTTTTTCTTGGAGCTGTTATAATTTATTTATTTTTTTAAAAAAATTTCACATGTGAAAAAATTAAATTGAATTAAATAAATAAATGTTATACATGTCTGTGTGTTGCAGAAAATAAATTGATTTATTTACGTTTTGTTTTCCTGTTTTTGTTTTGTTTTCACAATAGTCCTAAAACTTTTTATCCCCCAGACCCGGAATAAACTTAATACGTGATTGTATTCGCCATTCAACATCAAAACCTTCGCAACCCTGAAAGGCTTTTTTCACTTTCTCAGTTTTGTCTATTGTGTCAGTGGTGAATGAAGGCCTCCCTGTTGCCTAGTAACGGCGCTAGCACGGTGAAAGCGGGGGGCTGGAAACAAAGTATGAAACAGGCCGCGACGTGCCACAATGCCGAGATATGTGTCAACATTTATCATATCGCGCTTGATGGGTCAAAAATAAAATAAATATCATTCATGGCTCAACGTTCTGCGCTTTAGCAGCGAAAAATGTAAGTACTAAGAGCGTGAATCACAGTCAAACCTGTTGTGTTGCTGTAGTCAGCTGATACATGCGACTATTAACCTTGTTTAACCTGCCTTCATTACTAATTAACTTATGATATCGGTGTTTATTTTGTGCTGACGGTAGTTAAAGAGCTGTTTTGATTAATGTCAATAACACAACGCCAATGTATGATCATGTTACAGAAAGCCAGTGTTTACCACAGACAAATATTTTAAAAACAACAAATCAAAGTACCATAGTAATGGATTTTGGTTTGCTGATTTTCAGATGTTTTTTGAGAGATGCCTGACATAAAGTTACTCAAGCTTCCTTCAAGTGAAGGAGCATTGTTACAAGGTAAAGTGCAATATTGTTTATCATAGAGTGTCCACATTATTTTTCAACGCGTTTTCTGTGAATGTGCGAGACTTCCGGTTCATTAGCCGCTATAGGGAAATAGCGAGAAGTGAAACGTGCAGTAAAAGCTAAAACTGATTGCACTGCAACCCAGTATGTTCATAATTAAGATAATACATTAAAATAATGTGGTAAGACACACCAGTTTGCAATATCAAGCAGCAAAATGAGTTGTTTTGTACTGCTAAAAATAGCTGGAAGCGAATCTGGAAGCCAGAAACATCACATTTACAAATGGTTGTGTAAATATTAATAGTTTCAATGAATTCAACAAAGTTGAGTCATCAAATTTTTATCGAAGTTTCATCAAAGTTTATCAATTTTATTTGCTAAGCATGGAGTATCCACCTTATTTTTTAACGCGGAAGCAAACTGTTTTCTGAATGTGCGAGACTTCCGGTTGAATAGGGATTGTTATATAGGGAAATAACGAGAGGAATATCGTTCAGTAAACGGCAAAACTGACTGCACTGCAACCCAGTGTGTTCATAATTAAGATAATACATTAAAATAATATGGTAAGACACACCAGTTTGCAATATCAAGCAGCAAAATGAGTTGTTTTGTACTGCTAAAAATAGCTGGAAGCGAATCTGGAAGCCAGAACCATCAAATATTAATAGTTACAATTAATTCAACAAAGCTGAGTTCAGCAATAAACAATAAAGCATCCTAAAAGACAACAAAAAATGTCTTAATGCATGTTTCTGGGCTTATTTTGAACAATTAATCCATGCACATTATTCTAAATGAAAAATGAGCATTTACTCACCCTCATGCCATCCAAGATGTAAATGAGTTTGTTTCTTCATCAGAACAGATTTGGAGGAATTTTGCATTAGGACTTAGCTCACCAAAGGATCCTCTGTAGTGAATGGGTGCCATCAGAATGAGAGTCCAAGCATCTGATAAAAACATTGCAATAATCCACAAGTAATCCACACCACTCCAGTCCATCAATTAATGTCTTGCGAAGAGAAAAGCTGCGTGTTTGTTCATAATTTTGCTTTCTCCAGGAAAAAAGTCGACTCATCTGAATCAGGTGAAAAATATGCACAGATCAAACAATGTTTACAAGCCAAAACAATCCAAAATAGTGATATGTGGGTGGAGAACAAAAGAGGATCAAGTTTTTTTTACTTGTGATGTTTTATCAGCTGTTTGGACTCTCATTCTGATGGCACCCATTCACTGCAGAAGATCCACTGGTGAGCAAGAAATGTAGTGCTTCATGTAATTCAGATGAGTCGACTCTTCTTTTGGAGAAAGCAAAATTATGAACAAACATGCAGCTTTTCTCTTCACAAAATGTTAACTGAAGCATTGGATTGATGTGGATTACTTGTGGATTATTGCAATTTTTTTTACTGTTTGGACTCTCATTCTGACGGCACCCATTCACTGCAGAGGATCCGTTGGTGAGCAAGTAATGCTAAATTTCTCCAAATCTGTTTTGATGAAGAAACAAACTCATCCACATCTTTGGTGGCCTGAGGATGAGTAAATTTCAAGCAACTTATAATTTCTTTTGGGTGAACTATTCATTTAAGGTTTCAGTATGTGAGATCTTCGTGATCTCTGTGATCAAAGTCAGTTGTACGTTTCAGAGCAGGGAGATACGGTTACCTCCAGCAGGCGTCGCAGCTGTGCTCTGGTTAACACACCAGCACCATGTGTGAACAAAGCAATATTTCACATCCAGGAACTGACGTCCAAACTGGAAAACTGGGGACAACAGGTAAAATCAAACAAAACCTGAAGGTGGAAAGTATTGTTTTATACCATTACTGACCAAGACTCGAATACAATAATTTAACGCCTAGATCAAAACCAGCACCACACAGATCAAACCCAGTTATATAGCTTGAATTGCATGTTATTTTCTTTGCTCTCATATTGCATAATGAATGAATAATGAATGTCTCTTGTCTTGTAGGGTGATAATGCTCAGCATGAAACTGCACATGAAAACAAGCATGGTATCATTTGGAAGTGAGCCATAAAGCATTATAGATTTTCCACATCACATACATCAATTGTAACCCTATTTCCAGTAAGATAGCACATATAGTCAGCGGGTCTGTATAGGTTTATACCTATTATATAGTATGTGGGCTCTAACATATCATCAGAAAATGAGTTATTAATATTATTATTTGCCTTTGTGTTTTAGATGTGTTTCTGCTGATGGCAAAAATGCTGAGCTGAGTATTGAAGGCATGGGGATTTGTGTACTAGGTAAGGGTAGACGGGGGGGGGTCTTTTTAATTTTAGTTTAAGTTTTAGTAGTTTTTCTGTGCTTTCTATTAGTTTTTGATTTTTTATTTAGCTTTAATTTTTTTTTTTTTTTTAGACATTTAGGGTACTTCAGCTTATTTCAGTTAGTTGCCCTGGAAGCATTTATAATTTTTGCTTATATTTTAGGTTTATCATCTAATATCTGTATTTTATTTATTCCATCTTTATTTTAATTAACAACAACATTTAATAGTTTTAATTAGCAATAATACCATAATAATAATGAATTTTTCATTTGTAAATAGACAGTGGAGTGTTGACGTCGTTCTGGAGAGAGACCGCAGACGTCCTGATGGAGGTAATGAGTTTGATTGAGCGTCTTGAGTTGGATCGGAGAGATGCGGAGAAGGCTCTGCAGGAGGAAAAGGAAAAAAGAAAGAAACTTGCAGAGAAACTGGACAGTCTCTGTCTCTGGAAGCAGAATGAGTTTCCTGTAGCAATGCAGAAAGGTCAGAATGGATATTGACTACGACATGCAATTTATGTTTAAACAGTTTTTTCAGCACTAAGGTTTTACTTCAGGCCCAGTAATGTGGCAATAAATGGTCTATTCTGTTCTATTCTATTCTGTTCTGTTCTCTTACAGTGTAACAAATATATTTAGAATGGTAATCAAAAACACAAAAATGGTTAAATATAAACTGAATACACTACCAATCAAAAGTTTTTGAACAGAAATATTTTTAATGTTTTTTTAAAGTCTCTTCTGCTCATCAAGCCTGTACTTATTTGATCCAAAGTACAGCAAAAACAGTACAATTTTGAAATATTTTTACTATTTAAAATAAC
>JAHKKF010381296.1:0-10240 GCA_019740295.1 Labeo calbasu | reverse complement strand
GGCACCATTGAAGTCCACTATATGGAGAACATTCCTGAAAAGTTTTCCTCAAAAAACATAATTTCTTATCGACTGAAGAAAGAAAAACATTAACTTCTTGGATGACAATGGGGTGAGTAAATTATCTGTACATTTTTGTTCTGGAAGTGAACTTCTCCTTTAAGTTATTTTCATCAATCAATTTCTTACTTTCACTTTAAAATCTTTAATGAGGTAAACTTATATCTACTTGCGGTCAGTCTGCACAAGATCGACATGCTTGTTTGTCTTGCATTCGCTTTAAATACAAGACCAAGCATTTGATTGTTGTTGACAGAGCGGCCAGAATGAATTTTGACACTTTCGCCGGTGGCAGTGTGAACGCATGGTTACATGGGTGGTGGGAGAGAAAAAAACACAGACATTCTGGATTCGGATGGCAATAAAATCACAGACTATTCCCTGTAAATGTGGAATATAGCTTAGGTCCCCGTGAGAAACAATTACGTTAATTGGGCTTAAGTCATTTTTCAAACTATCTTACTTTATGTTCCACAGAAGGAAGAAAATCATATAGGTCTGGAATGACATGAGGGTGAGTAAACAATTACAGAATTTAAACTTTTGCGTGAACTGTCCCTTTAATGTCAATCAAGTATTAATGTTAATTAATACTTGAGCAAACCTTATGTTTGCTCCATATATTAACACTTCGTGCCTGACGGTAAGGGTTCGGATGCACACCATTTGGCATAGCCAAAAAAAGGACATTCCTATTCCCTTCTCTTTATCACTGAACTTGAAGCAAACAGTCTAATTTACAGGGCAAACTTTCCTCTCTTCGATACCCTGATTTGATATACTCCAACAGAGCCTTTCTTCCAGACACCATCAATTGTCTATGGATTTTTTCCTCCCTCTACCCACCACAGAAGGGAAACAAAAAGGAGGCCTGCACAGCCTCCAGCCTGAGACGCTTTATTGATATCGATGCAGTAGGAATATTGCCCATTTTCACCGGGGGATCAATCTAGCCCGTCGCGGGGTGTTTTACGAGGCGCGTCCTCTCTGTGTGGGGTGGCCCCGTGGTGTGAACGTGAGTGTGTCTACGTGGGTGACAGCCTCGCAGAACCAGGGTGCTGCCGCAAATCAAGCGTCTCTCACGCACACGCCGGCGGAATGATCACAGAAATCACCCTTGTGACCAAACACAGAAGCTGCAGTTTCTGGAGGTGAGGAGAATCTAAATTGACCAGAAAGCAACAAGCAATCGACAGCAACAAAATCTGATGCGGCGGTCAATATCAGTGCACTAGAGTCTCAGGCTTGTTTTTATGAGTTTTCGCAGGGCAGCCGTGCCGAGAGGAAGTCCATGACCGCAGCAGGTGTCAGGCCCTGTTGGACAGCGACTCATCCAGTTGCGCTTTTATAGACTGCAGAGTTGCTCCGGTTTCACCAGTAAGTGCGATCTGTGAAGGCACGCTAGCGCCCCTTGGTACTAGTTAGCATGGTGGCTGGCAGCTGGAGCGCGCTGATGGAGGGTGATGAGTGGAGTGGAGCGTCACCGGGATGGAGGGAAGGGAAGAGGTGGGGGTGGGGGAGTACACACCTGGCATCCACCACAGATGGGCATAATCATCTCTTCCCCAGAAGCCCTCCCTTCACCGCCACCATCTCAACCGCTTGAGTGCACGCACACGTACGCAGACGCGCACACACAATCTCACGCTCGCGATCGTTTGCTAGCAAAGCACTTTTAATCGCTGCAGTGCACACATGCAGATGCGCGCACACAAACACAACCTCCCACACTCGACATATGTGGAAACAGTCATACGGTAGTACACAAATCTCATTGAGTGGCTTTGTCTTATTGTTGCCGAGGGTTTGTAGAGCGTCACTTCTTTTGCACAAGGTCCACGGTGCGTTGTGTGGCACGACACATTATTTGACAGCTTAACATTTATTAGAACACAAGGTACAAATGAGACACACTTATACCAGTGCTCACAGAGGAACTCGAGATGCACACACATACACGCGCGTGCACATTATACCCCGTCTATTCTCCTTGACTGTGAATATATTACACAATCACGTCGAGCAATTAGACACATCCATGGGGACCCTACACACAGAAAACAAACAAGCAAACAAATCCTAATAGCTGGAAGAGCACCGGAGCCCTAGAGACACCTCCAGAGGTTTAGGTTCATGTCATTATCAGGGCTCTGTTTTGACACGGCAGAGACACACATCAGAATGGATTTGTTATTTTCAGGGGAGCGAGCTCGGCAAACAATAGGTGGAACACAATCCGAATGTGTATGATGCTTTCTAAAGGAAGCAGACACCGCAAGACGCTATTCAAATGACACGGCGGCTTCCAGCGGCAGAAGAAGAGGGATGGAGAAGGGGGTTTAAAAAAAGACACTTCGATTATCTCGTGGCCTGTTGGTCGCTAAGCGGTTAACGCGTCGAGGGTCCCGTGATTTATTTATCAAAAATATTTCACCAGGAAGCGCGCCCGAGACAGACCATCTCATTTAGCGCCGACACCCCCCAGGGGAGCCCTCCATTTCCAGGCAACAAAAGGGTCCGCTACGCATCCCCTCCACTCCTTTGATGTTTATTTTAGTAGCCCACCCCTGCTGCTCCAGGTCCTTTTGTGTCCAGCCAGGTACAACAAGCTCAAGCTCAGCCCCAGCCAGTCAGGCTGCCTTTGGGGGCCGGCGCTCCTCCGCTGACCTGGTCATGAGATGTCCGGCCCCCTAAACCCTTTACCCCTTGTTCCCCGAGCCTGCCCAGGGCAGCTGGAGGTGGAAGGAGGGAGACGAGAAGATGAGGGCAAATCTCTCACTCAAGCGGTGGGAGGGGAAATGATGGGATGTTGGAGAGAGTGTGTGTGTGTGTGTGTGTTTGTGTTAAAAAAAGAGGAGGGGGGCAACATTTCCTTTCACTGCCTGCCAATCCATCAAGACTCAGGCTACTGCTGTGAGGCCCATCAGCCAGCACAGAAAAGTACAAGACCCGGCAACAGAGCCCCTCACTCCACGGCCATCACTCATCCGCTCGCTCTGAACTCCATGTGACCTTTCCCTCACGCTCCTCTCCAGAACTTACAGTCCTCGGCACCTAGTTAGAGCCTAAAGACACAACACGTCGGTGTGGCTCGATTGGTTCGGCACGCTCTCGCCTCGTCTCTGGGAAAAGCGGTTTATTTTCATGTCTGTGTTTGATAGTGAGATTACAGTAATAGGTGGAAGAAGGAGAGCGGATGTGTTTACATGACAGTGTGTTTGTGTCAGAACTTTGCTTTTCTCAGCAGTTAGGAGAATGAGAAGGAGAGAGAAAGCAGGAAGGCACATTCTGCAGAGAGAACACTAGTTGACATCATTAGGCTGGACACATTTTTGTCACGCTTCCAGATTTAACCCGTCTGCGTTTCGCTGAATGCCGAATCGGTCTCGCTTCTTTCTTTCTTTTTTTTTTCCCCTCTCTCTCCTTGCCTTCTTTCTTTTTAATATCTCACAGGGTCGGCGTCAGAGACAGTCCGTCTCTCACAGTGGTCTGATGAAGGGTTGATATTGTGTTGGTTGAAATGACCTAAAACGCCAAAATTAACACATAAAAACAGCTGTCGGGTGGTCAGAATAGCCGCATTAAGACGCTCCAAATATTTTCTGTTAAAGATATGACTGTCCTTTCCTCGCCGCATCGATTTTTAATAAACGCGATTGCATCAGGTGAAATCGAATATGCCCTTGCTTATCGTTTTATCTTCACATAGACTCCTGTAATCCAAACTTACTTTTCCAGCACACTTTGTTGTTTATCAATGACTTAATTGCGTTTGCCGCTGTTGGCTGAGACTGTGAGGCCGTTATGAAATTGTGCAGTTCAAAAACAATCTGACATTGTTGTCTCTGCTCTATGGTGGCGAATCGCGTTATTGCGACGAAGGCCTCGGGACAATGTCTGTCTTTATGACGAGGCGCTCGGCAATATCATGTCCAGATGCCGCACCCCTGAAACGGCACCATAACCTATAAAACAAACCTGACCGCGGGCTGTTCCTAATCGCATGAAGCCTCGAAACGGGACACAATATTGTTTGAATTCTATTTGTATTGGTGCAACTGACCCTTATATGACTCACTGCCGACATTAAAGGGGGAGCGAGACGGAGCAAGAGAGAGGAATTGCGGGATGTTTGTGGGAGAAAAGGCGAGGGGTTATTTTTCACCTCGAGATGGATGTGCCAGCATCCAGTGTGATTAGAGAAATGGATAACTCACTAACATCTGTGCAAACTACAATAAAGAGGGATTTAGTGTTACCCCGAGGAAGGAAAGGAGAGGCTGTCTGTCCATTAAACGGTTTATTACAGAGCCAGAAGCCCTGTTCTAACTCACTTATTTCTGCGCGGGGGTTTAGACTCTGTGACTGCTTGTCATCCTCGGCAGACGACGCTCCGGGCTGCGTTTCTCTCTCTCTCCCTCTCTCAAACTGACTTCTGTCTTTCTTCCTCTTTCTCACTCCCCTCCTTTCCTCTCATTCTCTCCCATTGCCTCCATATCTCCCTCCCTCCCTCTTGGTCGCTTTCTCTCCTCTCTCTGTGAGTGCACTAGGTGGATGACAATCAAATGACTCATTGAGCAGCTGGAGAGGCCGACCCCCGGCGAGGGCTTAACTACGGAAAGTGAGCATGATCATGTCACACTTCACAATGCTCGTTGGCTGTAGCCGTGGCAGCGGGAGGGACAGGGAGGGGCTACTTTAAAGAGACAGTGACACGGTTGAAGCTGGACAACGGAGAGAGAACCCGTGCACGCGTTTATACATATCGCGTCGTTCTGTTCGTTGACTTTATACTCGATTCATCATTGTGAGGGATACTGTGAGACGGTCTCTCTTTTCTCTCTCTTTTTTTTGTGCTGTAATTTATTACAGGTATGAAGGATGTGATTGCAGCAGGTGTGTGCATTAATGTGATATATTGTGTCTGGCTGTTAAGTTTTCCTCTGAAATCTGGCTCAGGACAAGTACAGCTGATGTATTTTACACTTGAAACGGGCGAGGATATCAGATCAGTAATGTATCGTCAAAGCATGACAAACACGAGCGCTTGTCTCATTAAATGTCCCCATGCGCCATTTCAAATCTCGGCTCAGTGTGTGTACGTGCGCGTGTGTGCGCGCAGGAGGAGACAGCATTGGCTGGGAGGAATTGATGCCCTGTGTTTGGCTAATTAAGACAGCACTAGACATTTCCGTGCAGTGAGATGGCGGAGAGGTGCTAATTCATAATTGACGTAATGGATGGAGTCTGTCTGTTGGCTTTTTAAACGCTTGCGATTTCGCCGTGATTAGCTGACACGTACCTTTGTGTGAATAATGAAAATATGCACCATGCTCCACACTTTAATGGATACCAAGCCAATCTCAAACCAGCTTTTTCAGACAGCCATCTTTTCCTCCCTCTCTTCCTCTCTGGGCCTCCCTGGAATGGCTGTCAGATGAAAAATGGACCTTATTTGAGATGGACACTTTGTTAAATATAATCTTCTAATATATTCTATTAGTCCAGGTTCCCACCCAGGAGCGAGAGTGGCTATATACAAATCCCTGCTTTCAGCTCGCACTGCAGCGTGCTTTCACTGATGCTATCGCAAGCGGAGACCTGCAATTTTGTGTTTGCATTGTGTAAGCCGACAAACCTGTGCATTTTAGACAATCCCGGCGTGTTACATCAAAGCACACTTTGTATATACATCTGAGAAAGGCATACTGTATGGGCTCGAACAATGGTCGAACCAACAGTATAAGAGGATGTGCATGTTTATATTACGATGGGACTGAAACTATAAGGCTTGTGCAACAATGCAAGCAGGTGTTTGTGTAATATATGTATGTGTGCAAATGTAAGAATAATTTGTGACCCTGGACCACGAAACCAGTCATAAGGGTCAGTTTTTGGAAATTGAGATCATACATCATCTGAAAGCTGAATAAATATGCTTTCCATTGATGTATGGTTTGTTAGGATAGGAAAATACTGGCTGAGATACAACTATTTGAAAATCTGGAATCTGAGGGTGCAAAAAAATCAAAAGTTTGAAGGTTGCCCAAATGACGTTTTTAGCAATGCATATTGCTAATCAGAAATGAAGCTTTGATGTATTTATGATAGGAAATTGACAAAATATCTTCATGGAACATGATCTTTACTTAATGTCCTAATGATTTTTGGCATAAAAAAAAAATTGATCGCTTTGACCCATACAATGTATTGTTGGCTATTGCTACACATATACCCGTGCTACTTACCGCATGTATTTTCGCAAGGGTAGGAGCTCTACTTTCAGTATAATGATCATGTATATGCATGCTAATGCAAACAGATAACTGTGTCTTTTTGTGTGTAAAATGTTAAATCCGTGTTCGTTCATTAACACAGACAGTCGAATTGTGCAGCCAACCCTCTCTCAGACAGTGTATCCGTATCCACGTCACTCACGCTGTGGCCCAAACAGACAGCTAAAATAACACTCTGGTAGCGTAAACAAAGCGAGATTACACCCATGGGAGTGTGCAGTCTATTGTACACCCTTCACCCCTCTCCTCCTCCTCTCTGCTTGACTACAGCCTCCTGACATTCAGCAGCACTTGTCGGCTGAATTGTTTATACTCGAAGAATTAAGTTTGTGTAGGATTGTGTGTGCCTTTGTGTTTCTGTGCAGATGCCTTTCTGTCGGTTTACCCACAAGATCGAAATGTGAGGGGGAAAGAGAACCAGAAAGAAATCTGTAGCAAATACATAACATAAAGAATAATTGAGATGAAATGGCATGAAATAAATAACCATGTCGGAGCATGTACATGTGAGAGGAATAAATCCTGTGTTTTTTTGCCATAATGAGATTACAGCCATTTTGCACCGTAGTCATTAGCACTGCAGCAGAATAATCCAGCCAATCGGAGCGCAGGAAAGGAATCAGCTCTGTCTCTGATGCCCATCAGCTGTCGAGCAGGGCCAGCTGGGTGACATCATGGGGTCTGTTTCCGTGGTGATGATTGACACCGTGTCTGTCAAAGCTGGAGAGCTGCACACATGTGACTCGTCATTAGCGATGAGAGCGAGAGAGAGAGGTCTCTGCTGCCACTGTCCCCCATCCTGTCTAATCACCTGCCCATTGTAGCTGAAACGCGTAAACATTAGCAAAGAAAAAGTGACTGATTTCATCTCATTTCATCTCGAGGGACACATCACAGATTATGTTTTTTTCCCCCACCATCATTATCTTTTACGATGTGTTACATTGCCTGCAAAGATGACATATTTACATGTTTTCAGGCTGTCTTGAATGCAACGTATGTCAGCAACACTGCTACGACTGTACTTCAGTGGAACTGTATTTGAAGTCGAATAGCTGTGTAATGTGTTCAGACAATGCCATGCATATAGATAGATATTGTATACTGTGTGTGTTGTAAGGTTCTTCCCTTCTGACCAGTGGCTGACACTGGCATCTGAACCTTTCATCTGATTGTAAACTCCTGTGTTCTTCTTGGCCGCTGTGCAGTTGCTAAAGATGTTCCACAGTATCCGACAACTTTGATCAGGCAGAGCAACATTTCCGCCTCTCAGTGAATGTTAGAGTCAAGCGTACGTCCGTGACTAATCGCAGTGAAGGCCTTGTGTCTCCACGGGGTCAAAAGTGACATGCGGACCCCCAAACCAGCCAGCCTAGCCCTCAGTGTCAGCCAGCGTACGACGAACTGACATTTCCGATTCGGTCGTTTAGCGAGAGTGTCGTATCCACACTTGGCTACTGACCAGTGGAAGCATCATCTCACACGTGAAGTCGCTCCAGATGTTTCTGCTCTGGCTGGCCGCGAGCTGCACATCTGCTTAAGGCAAAGCACATATCCAGGTGCAATCTTCAAAGAAAAGATTAATTAGCCAACACTTTAAATTAATGTCCATTGATGGACCTTTAATTATGCAGTAATTAATTATCATTACAACACAGACTAATTATATCATTAAGTAAAGTCAACCAAAAATAATTTCATTACACCAAGGTGCTTCCAAGACACTCTACTTATTTTCAACCCAAGCGCGCGGGTAAGTAAACAACATCATTGTTATTATCCGTATGTTCGTGTTCTCGCAAAACAACGGAGGTGGCAGCTAACCGCACGTCTGCCCGTGGGTGTCGGCTTCAATTAATTTCCCTACAATCTATGAAGTTATTTTGAACGTTTGCGTAGTAATAGCATCTCCAATACAGGAAGAAAAAAGCAACAACTGCTTTTTGCAGTACTAGGACTGATTAAAGGATCCTGTGTGTGATATCCACACTCTTTTACGCTCTCCCTGTTTTGTTTAAGATTGAAATCCCCACAAGACAGCGAGAGACTGACGGTTCTTCAGCAAAGTTCACACTGTGTGTGCCGTGAAATGCACTGAGCCCACCCAAAACTGTCAAAACGACAAACAGTACATCTCCCCTGCAAGCAGAGCCCTGATATCGCAGCCCGTGTCATTGCAAATGGACGACATCTTCTGTGCGTGCCTGATAAGGGCACTCACCTCACGGTGACCTGATTCGATGTACACACGCACGCGCTCGCAAATATACGCTCCGACGTGAGCGTATACAAACACGGGCGCACATCTCATGCAGATACGCAGAGACACACACGTCGAATCTCTCGTTCTGTCTCTCTTCCCCATCTTGTTGCCTAGACGTGCATGTCTCTGGCAGATGTACAATGTCACAGGCAGGGGGAAGGAAAAAAAAAAGTTGTGTTCTCAGGCAAAAGCGGGCCTGCCAATCACATTTCACCATGTCCAACCTTGTGACAAATCCTGTCATTCAAAGCTGGCATCACAGACCTGTCCATATGGTAACCTGTCTCCTGTCACTCTGTCAATCTCAGCCTACAGAGCTAAAGCACGGGTCGGACAAGAGCGTGGACGCAAACCCCACGAGTCAGGGAAACTCTCCTCCGAGCTAAAGGCTTCCAGTCCTGCAAATGAGTTGACTGACAGCTCATGATTGTCCTTCCTCAGCAGTGACACGTTGGAGTACTCCTAAACTACCAGCGCCTCGTCTTCATCGGGCTTTGCCTTTTCTCATCTTCACTCATTCGTCTACCCCCCACTCGCTTACTCTCGTGCTTTTTTCCCCTGCATGCGTGTGTCAAAACGTCAATTTCGGCACGACAGGATGTGACAAGGCCTGTTGCCCAGGGGGACGGCTGGGAATAGAGGGCTGCGCAAATTGATTTTGATTTCATTCCAAATCATTCAAAGTGTTTAGTTCTAATGGGAGCTGATCAGAGCGCAGTTCGGAGCACGGCACCGGGTCTGGAGATTAGTTCTGTCATTCGGGCGATCAGGGCCTGTCGGGTCCACTCCCTCACTGGAGGACGGCGAGGGCCACGTCACATCCTCAGCCGTGCTCCATCTAAAGCCTATGGTTTACATAAGAGACACGGTGCGACTTGAGCGATACCCTCTACCTCACACGAGAGGTGCAGAGATCCACCCACTGGCGTCCAGAGCTGTCACGAGCATATGCTAATGCGACAAGATTGAGGAAAAGAGCCACTGCTACAAGCACTGTATGCAAGCAGGCTTCTGGGACTGGAGGAAAAGACAGAAGTCTCGCTGTGGATGGAAAACAAGTGGAAGCTTAGGAAGACTTGAAGCTTTCGTGGATCTTGACTGCAATTTGCGCTTCATGCTCTGCAATCGTGTGATTTTTCAAATGTCACATATTTAGAACAAGACCTTCAGCCATCTTTGCGTGGAGTAGACTGCCAGTTATGCATCATTTCTCATTCATACATTTCTTACATATGTAGCACTTTTTCCAAGAACTAGCATGGGGAATGCATTTCTTCAATGTCTAGACCAGCTTGTAACCAGGCTTGTATTCGATTCAGAATTGCAGAATCAGTTCTTTTCTTTCTTGGAAACTGAATTGAAACTGAACTGGTCACACCAGAGGAATGACTAGAAGAGTTTATATAACCTTCAAACAAGTGTTTTGATTTTTACAGTTGGGGTCAAAAATTTACACCCCCCTTTCAGAATCATTAAAATTGTTAATTATTTTACCAAAATAAGAGTTATTGTTTATTTAGTACTGACCTGAATAAGATATTTCACATAAAAGATGTTTACATATAGTCCACAAGAGAAAATAATAGTAAACACGATTAGGAAACACGATGCATTAAGAGCC
>JAHKKF010381219.1:0-10878 GCA_019740295.1 Labeo calbasu | reverse complement strand
AGAACTAAAAAACGCGTTCGGTGTGATCGCAGCCTGCAGGAGTCATTTGCTGTAGTTCTTGAAAAGAGATTTTTTAAAAACAAAATATATTCCTTTAGAGTGGACTTTGAGATTTGTAACTTTGTAGATCTTTTTTTATGCCCAAACATACACACCACACACTAAAATTCAAAAAGTGAAAAAGCATAATAGGACCCCTTTAAGAGCAAGGGGGTGAAAACTTTTTGAATTTGAAGATCAAGCTAAATTGTACTTAATTT
Source organism: Labeo calbasu (assembly GCA_019740295.1). Classification (NCBI taxonomy): domain Eukaryota; kingdom Metazoa; phylum Chordata; class Actinopteri; order Cypriniformes; family Cyprinidae; genus Labeo; species Labeo calbasu. Next base: position 10,618 of record JAHKKF010381219.1, on the reverse strand, counting down.
GTCTTCCAGGAAACACGCAAGTATCTTCTGTTGCTTCTGAAGGGCAGTACTGTATTTTAACAAAATAAGAAAAATTTGGACATCTTAGTCCTGTTCAAAAGTTTTCACCCCCATTATTTTGTTCGTTCAGCATATGTGGAACACATATGAACATAAGAGGCGGGATTTATCGCATAAACCAATCACAGCAGAGCACAACCAGTCATATCCAATCACATCACGATAAAGAATTGCCTCCTTCATGTAAGTTTCCCCAATTTAATTCTCCATTACCCTTCAACAAACTCACCGCACACTTTAGGGGGTCTGTTAAAACTCAATGGGCTCAGGGGAGGCAAGAGAGACACGGATTCCCGCTATAACCTTACATGCTGGATGTCTCTTTCAAAAAAAGAGCGATTTATACACATTTTATTGTTTTATTTTGTAATATTGCCGTTGTTGGTTTTTTTTCTGTACTACTATTTTTTTTCTCATCCAAAATTTTGAGGAGACACTGCCTCCCTTGCCTCCTCAGAGGAAATGCCCTGCTGTACACATACTCTAGTGTACACATATAAACCAAAGTATACTTTTGGCTTAAGTGTATAAAACACCTGAATGTTTGGTAAACAGACCAAGGGTGATCCATTTTATTTTGAGTGTCAAGAACGTCTCAATAATTTACTGTCCTGGAGCTGGATCATATACTATATATAAATATATAAAAAGAAGATTCAATAAACATACATGACATCTAAGCATACAAACTTCAAGATGCCCTTTATTTATGACCAAAAATTCTAATAAGCCTTCAATAGATGTCAACAAAAATAGCTAACTAAAACCACGTGACTGTTTTGGCATGTACTATCAAACTCTCTTGTAGCTTTAAGTGTGCAGTACTAACTTAAAATATTATCAAGAAACAATCATTTTTGCGATTTATCAAATAAGCACAAGCACAATACTTTTTTGTTGAGTTGTTTTCAGGGTTTTAACTAGATACACAACAGATGTTTTACTTTCCAGTGTATTACAAATGTTGAGAGGACAGTTTGTAGTAGACCATAAACATATTTTACACCAGTACGAAAACACGAATGTCCAGTCCCTCTGCATAGTGCAGATACACATGAAGTTAGTTTGACAGGAGCCAACCTTATTCAGAAAGCTAGCTATAAACAGGTGGACAGTTTAACGATGACTAACTTGTTCAGCAAAATTCTTTTCATGTTGTTGTTCCACCATGACAATAATTGACCTGAAAGAGAAAGACTTTATTGGAACATAATGACACATGTAATCCAAGCTGAATGAACTATACAACAAATGTCACAACCAAATCCTTTGTTTTGCCTGACTGTTGTTAGTAATTCATACTGGAGAGTTTGAGTCAGACATGTGCAAACATCAGTGTTCCCAGCATTCCACACTCGGACTGTTTGTTTTGGCCCCTTTCTGAAAGTTTCAACGCCATCTCTTATTCTTTCTCTCATTTTTCAGGACACCCTCACTCCTGAGGAAGGTGTGGACAAAAAGTGAATGGAAAGGAAGAACAGACAGAAAAAAATTCCCTCCTCTGGCGGTTGATTCTTCAGTGAAGGGAGCTGGAGATTTAGAGTGCCTCCGAGCTCTCGTCTCTCACTCCTCTCGCATCTCGTTGCCTGTCTCTGAAGGGAAGGGTCAAATGATGGATGGGAGGAGAGAGAGACAGAATACTGTTTGTTTGGCAGCTCTACAGGTTTATGAGAGCCTCGGAGTGATCCTTCACCTTTAGGTCTGTAAAGTCAAGCTCACCTGATCTTCACCAATGAGAAGTGGCCTACAGCTTCACAGGGATGGAATCTCAAACCCAGACAACTTCACAGGAGAATTTTAAGATGGATGGTGAATCAAACAATTCTACACATCAGTGTTGACCATTGGTATTTATAATGAATGGGAAATAGTTGAACACCCAATATAGCAGGTCTAGTGAAGTAAATTCAACCATTCAAATAAAGGAGCAAATCAACACTCTGTACTGCCTGGTCTTTACGAGAAACTACGCCTTTGCTCTACACTTCAGATTGGCTGGACCAACAAATGTTATTGAAATGTGAGTTCAGCAAGTAATTTTTAAGATGACTTTTTTGCATGACTGCAAATTACCACTTGAGTGGCCACCAAAGACAACTTCTTTTTAGCTCTAACCAGGCCTGACACAAAAAAAGCAATATGTTTTTATTCTAATCAGCAGCAACCATAACAAGTAGCACTACATTTTGGTGATCCCTTGATTTCTATTTCTGTGGAACCACATTGTGCAGCTCTGCCAACACTGAAATCTAATTAGACTGAAGTAGTGCTCCTCATGTATATTAAACATGGATAAGGAGATGCTGACTGTGGAACGTTAGAATCACATATTAAATGACAAATTCCTCAAGTTAACACCATATAAAATGGTATCCAGCTTCATGAAAGACACAGAAATATGAGCATCTGGTTTTAAACTCCTTAGTGTATTGCAAGTATGAGAGAGCAAGCAAACAACAGTTTCTGGGGTATGTTTCCCAAAATTATCATTGCGGTTGCAAGTTCTGTCATTTCCAACTATTCATCATTTCTTATAACCATAGATCCAACAAACATTTGCAAACAATGCATGAACGCAGTCGTGCACAGACACCAACTGTGAAAGGCCCTTTATGTAAGATTTTTTTACTAAAATATCCAAAAACCACTAGAACACTGTTATATATTTAGTTGACTTGCATACTTACATTATCCCAAATGTTTGGAATGTTTAAATCCAGAGAAATAATTTTAACTAGTGTAACGGACCGTGTCATTGCGTCGTCTGCCAATGGCGTCATACACCCTTGACTTTTCCATGCTTTTCCAGTTTTATTTTGTAGAAAACATAAAAACCCCAAAGATGCTTTAATATGTTATGCATTTTATTAGACAGGTGACGAATGCATGCACAGAGAAGCATTATAACAACACTTTAACACAATCTAGTATGTTAAAAGAGAGTTGCTTTTTCCTACATACGCATGACCGAAAGGAGCGGAAGCGGTCGACTGTGGCATTATAAAATCCAAGCTGTTTTCAAGCCTTGTATCGGGCTTGTCTCTCATTGGCAATCACTCCAGCGTCCTCGTTTCACGTCTATGACTTTCAGCCCCACCCTATTTCATACTACAGTGACCTTAATAGGTCTTTAATACATGAGCTCATCAATGAACATGATTTCTGCCCGAGTCGCGTCAGATTTCATCGGCTGATTCCACACTCAATCACAGCATCATCAAACTATGCCTTGTTTCTTGTTTGTTTTGAATATGCACCCTCTAGCAAAGAAAACTTACATATTCTGTCTTTAAGTTATGATATCTGTTAAATAATACATTACATTTCAGTTTTTTCTCACAAAACTTTCATATACCCCAAAACACTTGCAATATATAGAACATGTCGCATGGAACCACTCTGTGACACTTTGCATTTTTTTTTTCAAAAGCTTGATGGTATATTTGAGATGATTCAAACTAAAGACATACGAATTTTGTTACTTTATTTACACATTACATTTATTCAAATAACTAAAGCAACTGGCAATAGGTGCCATGTATTTAAATTCAAATTAAGGTAATTGAGAATCAGGTCAGAGTGTTTGTTTGGAGATAAAAGTTTCAGTTTCTGACCTCAAATCAGCTGTAGTAGCACAGAGGCAAATATGACATATGGACACTGTATTACATCCCAAATAAACCAGATCAGCACTATTTGCTGCTGTAGCATTAGCATGGCTGTATTTGATGTGAATACAGTGAAGTTTCTGACAGTGTCTATGTTATATTTACAGCCGAATTCCCATAAGGCCTGTGTGTGTATGTGAGAGAGCGAGAAACATGGACTCACCGATGAATGGAGTCATCCAGGATTACAAAAGTTCATTATTTCGTTGACAGGACAGGAGAGAAAGCACAGGGAAATGTGTATAATCAGTAGTGGAAAAGCCTGTAAAGATGGATCAGTGTGTGTGTGTGTGGACGGCTACTGTCAGCTTGCAAGATAAACACATCAGGGAAATTAAACTCTTGAAGAGATTTCTGATTAGCTTTTTATAACTATAAAATAAAACCATCATTTTTCATTAAATGTATAGTAAAACTATACTATTATCAGCAAAATCAGTCTCCATGACTACAAGCTTCAAATGTTTGGTTTACATCAGAGAGACTTATGGAATGTTTAAATAAACTTTATCAACCTGGTTGAAAGTAAATCATTATTATAGTGGCATGCGAAAGTTTGGGAACCCCTCGCAGCATCTGTGAAAATGTGAATAATTTTAACAAAATAAGAGAGATCATACAAAATGCATGTTAATTTTTATTTAGTACTGTCCTGAGTAAGATATTTTACATAAAAGATGTTTACATATAGTCCACAAGAAATAGCTGTAATTAATAAAATAACCCCCTTCAAAAGTTTGGGAACCCTTGGTTCTTGTGTGTGGTTACCTGGATGATCTTTTTTTTTGTTTGTTTGTTTGTTTTGTGATGGTTGTTCGTTCTGAACAGTTAAACTGAGCACTGTTCTTGAGAACAATTCCCCAGGTCCTGCAGATTCTTCAGTTTTCCAGCATCTTTTGCATATTTGAACTTACAGTGACTGTATGATTTTGAGATCTTTTCACGCTGAGGACACAACTTTTCACACTCAAACACAACTATTAAAAAAGTTTCAAACATTCACTGATGCTCCAGAAGGAAACACGATGCATTAAGAGCTGGGGGGTGAAAACTTTTGAACAGATGAAGATGTCCAAATTTTTCTTATATTGTTTAAATACATATTTTTTCCATTTAGTACTGCCCCTTCGGAAGCAACAGAAGATACTTACATGTTTTCTGGAAGACAAATTAAATACAATTTACCTTAATCTTTAAATTCAAAAAGTTTTCACCCCCTCGGTTCTTAATTACAAAGAAGTTTCTCCATAAAAAGTACTTACATATTCACAGTTAAAAGTAAATGTTTTTGAATGTATTTTTTTTTCATTAAAATAATCTTAAAATAGTTTATTTTTTCTGATTATCCTGATTATAGAGTTATTTAACACACCAGATGTTAAAATAAAACCTCAAAGTATTCAGTGCTGAGTTCTAAAGCATTTGTATTTGAGAAATTTTGTTTAGACACTGTCAACATTGTTCATCATCAGCTATAACTGACCAATATTGCTTTGGCTGAAAGGCTCTGTGTTGTGGTGACTGAGGTCTATTCACCAGGACAAATTACCATAGTTTGGAACAGTTATGTCTGACACTTGGAAATGGATTTCATTGGTCATAAATTTGAAAAACATGGCTTGATAGCTTGGTAAGATGGACAAAAAGAAGAAAGAATGATGACCTGTGAAATACGTACTTCATAAATGCAATTTTTGGTCATTTTTTTGGTCAAGTAACTAAGTAAGAGTATTCAAGTTAAATAAATAAATAATAATAATATTATTATTATGGATCCAAAACAATTAGTTGTCAATTCAAATAGGTAACTACTTTCAATTTATTTAAAAGTGCAATATCTTTTAAGAATGTTAAGTTACATAATGCAATAATGAAGAGTTCAGTTAGGTCGACAGCATTAAACTTGAACAAGTACATTTTAGCTTAAATATCTCTCATAATATAAATTCTAACACATGCTGATTTACATAAAAATATAGCGATAAACATCAGTACTTAGTAAAATGCCATACGAAGACTAAATCTATATATTTTTTTAAAAAAATGGCTTTATGAAGTGGGTAATTTTAAAATATGTTTAAACATCTGTTAGTTTACATTCTCTGTAACTTTTAATATATTAGGTAAGAGAAACAGACCTGACCCTGACTTGTTATTTAAGCACACCTCTTTATAACATAATAAAACTGTTCATATAACTGTGTTAATTGTTTATTGCATTGTAAAGTACTTGTGTAACACACCGTAAATTGCCTTAATAATCTTTACACTGACCAAAAAAAAAAAAAAAAAAAAAAAAAACTGATCAGGATATTTGGTCTATTGTAAAGTGCACATATAATAAAAATATAACTACACTGCCATACAACTGTGTGAAGAAAATAATCCAAAGCTTAAATATCTAAATAGCCTATATATATTATTGGTAGCTGCTTTTTCTTCTGACCCACATGCCTGTAATCCCGAAATCATATGGAACTGAAAAAAAAGAAGGGTACTGCACTTTGCCTTCTCATTTTAGAAGACCACCACATCCCACATATGTAATGTCGATCACTGAGACTTTGGACAAGGGCCAGGGTCTAGCAAACCTGACACTCTTTATGCAATATGCTCACAGATGAGTGTGTGTGTGCATGAAAATGAAATATGAGAGAAACATAAGCAACATGTCTCAAGTTATCCCATATGCCGTCCACAAAAACAGCAAATCTGCCATCTATTTCTTGATGCTTCTGTACTTATTAACACAACACACACCCAACAGCTGTTAGACACCAGTCCCCACAAACCATAGTAAATCTTTCAAATGAAAAAATTCTGATTTTTAAAAACGTTCAAAAAGAGCATTGCACAATGCAAAAACAGTCCGTTTCAAAAATAAACATAACAACAAAACAAACACACAAACACATTGGAGCTGTTGTGACAGGCATGAGTTTCTAAATATTAATAAACTATCATGACTGTGTGTATTAGAGTTCCTTTTCACGTTTAGTCTGGTTTCAACCACCCACATGGACCCTCTCTCAATAGGGACCACCAAGACCGAGAAAAACCACCTGCTCCACTAACACAAACACACACATACCTTAAGGTGACCACTTTCACCACATCCACCTCGCCATTTACACACCAATATTGACACATAGAACATTCCAACCAAAAACAGCAAATAACACACACACACACACACACTTTTTGCCACAGTTTTACATTACAGCCTTAAAAATGTTGGGCTACTTTGAAAGTGAACAAGCTTTCCTGAGAGCCTGCATCCTCATATAAGGACATTATATTTTAGTGAATTTCTCTGAGACTGTACATGCCATAGTTTTAAGTCTGGATGTCCTGTACACAGCACATTCGGGGCTTTTCAAAGATACTAAATCTTTGGATGTTTCACCATGACCACTCCCTCTCCTTGGTCTTCAAAAATGTCTAATATTAATTTAGTGATACTCTTATGGAAATATGATAATATTTTGTAATTATCATTTAAATCTGACTAATTTTTATACTGTGTATCATTAATCAATGAAACAGGACGTTGATTTCATACATGTCCTCATACGAGGACACCGGGACTAAAAGCATGCTTATTACACATTTTGGGAAACACAACAAATGAATAGGGAAAGAAATTATATTTCAATATTCCTATGAAATATTATATATTATATTACTAAGAAAGTCTTGTCAATTATTACTCCCATTATTTCACTTCTGTTTTCATTACATGTTGCCCCAAAAACACATTAATATGCAAATTAGATTTAGTTTATAGATACATTGTATGTAATGAAAAAATCCATTTATGCCATTAAGCCATTTTACACACATTTTGCATAAAGAAAAATGGTATATAAAATCATTCTGTTATAACATATTTAAGACTCATCTTTATACAAAGTTTGGTTGAAAAAAATAAAAAATCCTGAAAATAAAAATGTATTGGTGATTTTAAAAAAATTGTCCCGATGTCCTCTACCAAGGAAATAATCATTTAAATATTTGTTTATAATATAACATGGTATACAATAGGTTTTAGTCTAATGTAGTAACATTAACTAGTATTTTTAGCAAAAAGACAATCCTATCTTGGTCTAGTTAGCACTAGTTAGTTACTAGTTAACTTGTTACTAGTATGTACTGTAGCTAATTACTTTTGCTGCTTAAATATTCATCTGGACAAAAACGCTCTTTTATATGACTTAATCAAAAATGTTGTGACAAACAACTTTAATATCTGTATTTAAAATATATATTGTGCCTAAAAAAAGAAAAAATCTAATAAATTCAAATAAATCATTGAAATGAACTATCCAAATGAACTGATTTGAACACAATTCAGACATTCTTAGAAAGCATGTCTGATTATTGCCTTACTATTGCTCACCTCACTCAGTTAAAAAAAAACAATATATAAAAAAACAATGATAGTGTTTTCTTAATGTAGGTTGGGTTTAGTGTAATATACTGTAATTACATGCATTACATGCAGTTTTTTAAATATGAGAACAATGTGAAAATGAAATGTCAGTTAAACATAATTAAAAATGTGTGTATGTATGTATGTAGGTTAATAGTTAATAATAGGCTAAGAAAAGTGATATGACAGTGAGAATGAATGTAGGCTATGTGTGAAAGAGAAAGTTGTGTGCACAGGAAGAGCTTGTGTCCTGCGCTCCAACTTTGTGCTGTTTACAGGCAGGAAATGTTTGTTCTGTGAAAGGGAAGGAAGTACCTCTCTTAGTAAACACAGCACATAACATCATTTGCTATGACAGCCTCATATACACACTCTTTTGCCTCTAAGAGGAAGTGATTCATATCACACTTTTGTTTCTTCTGAAGAGTCGTCAGTACGAGATTCATCTTCCAGACATTTAATAATTTACATCATTCAAATCATTCCAGCTCGAGTTCTGACTCTGCAGTTCTCAATTAACCATCCCAAACATTCAAAGCAGCTTGAGTCTAGATCACAGCAGCAGTATGCAGCACCGTACATGTTTGTTAGTATACAATATGCTTAAACAAGCAACAAACAAACAATGCTATGTCTTTATTAAACATTCTGTGCAAAGTGCAGGATGAAAAAAATGTGAATCCTGAGGATAACGATGTTTCAGAAAGCTAACTGGAGTCAGGCGCCAGCTAACCCAGAGTCCAATCAATGACACGAGACTGGAGGTTTGGGCAGAGTAACAATGAGTATATTGACAAGAAGCATTACCTGCAAACCAAGCCATTCAGGCAAATCCAAAATGTTTACATTCTTTTTCTGCAACAGAATTTCAAACAAACAACTGAACGCAGCAGAATCCAGCAGGTACACTCCTGGAGATTGACCTTCCTGCCCTTCTCCAACACGCCTGTCTGTAATTATCAAACGCTCCTGAGGATCTGAATGAGCTGGTTAAGTTATGTTTCGTCAGGGTTATACTTTTAACAATAAAGGTTCTTTCTCATCGATCGTTCCATAAACAACCTTTGATACACTTGAAACCTTTCCATTGTATAGTGGAAAAAGGTTATATAGGATGTTCACACCTAGGCCACATTCACACAGCAGTAGAATACAGTTGTCAATACCGTATTTGAGTCCTTAATGCAGTTATGTTTACACACAGTACGGTTATTAAGGGGTGTGACAACCGCATTCTATAACCAAACTCACATCCGTACATTTTCACAACCGCATTCTTGGAATACACGCGCTGTGTGAACGAAACAGGACTGGACAACTAGTTGTCTGTCATGTCATACAGTGTGAGAGAGCAACTCTGCCGCACAAAAGCGTCACCGTGTGCTGCGTGCTTTAATGTGTGGTTTCGGTAACTTACAGTGACAGAGAAATGAGCTGCTGTCATCTGAAAGTTTTATATCCAGTGTCCACCGGAGCTGCTCCCTCCCAACAATTCCGCACGGCTCAAATGCTCTGATATCCACTCAAATTTAAAAGCTGCTGTCGGTTAATGATGATTTGATGGATGAACCTGTGGCACGATTGGACTATTGTCGTGACAGAAAGTGGTAATACTTTCAGTTTTACGGACGTCGCCATCTTAGATATTGCTTTGGTCTCTGTTGCTATGGTTACTCGTAAGGAATACGGGCTTGACTCCCGTTGCACGTTCACACAGACAGTATTCAAAAAGCAACTGTAAGCTGCTGTGTTAACGGGACATTTCGAGACTCACACCTGTAAGTAAATGCGGTTGTCAATCCAAAAAACTGACAGTGTGAACGTGGCCCTATTCTCAAAAAAGAAAATGATACATTTAGTTTTAGTATGCTTGGAATTCACACTGTTATTTCTAATAACCAAACCTACAGATACAAAACAAAAGGCATAAGGATATGCCACAACCTGACTGGACATATTTTATGATGTATATTTTGCCACTGAACACAATGTTTGTGCTGGCCTGTGTATACATATGGTAGTATTTGTACCTGCTGAGAACTCACAAAAAGACTGTAAAATGTGTGAAGGAGTCAAAACAGTGCCAGGAATTCTTCCTTTGCACACGCAGGTCTGTTTAAATGAGATGGCGGTTTCTGACACCTTTATCTGACAACTGTAGTGGGCAGCATAGCTCCTATTCCTGTTTTTGGTTTGCTTCAATATCTTTGGCTTGTCTTCTGAAGTTTGTTTGGAAGCGCTGCTAAAGAAACAGCTAAAACCAGCCTAAGTTGGTTGGGTGGTCATCCAGACTGGCCTTAGCTGGTCATAGCTGGTCAGCAGGCTGGTTTTAGAGAGGTTTTGGCCACTTCCATGGCTGGCCAGGCTGGTCTTAGCTGGTCAGGCTGGGAGACCAGCTGGAACAACCAGCTAAAACCAGCCTGACCAGCCTAGCCAGGCTGGGAGACCAGCTAAAACC
>JAHKKF010381207.1:0-11295 GCA_019740295.1 Labeo calbasu | reverse complement strand
AGTGGAGATACGTTATCTTAAAACGTTTCGCTCTTGTCTTGACATTTTAATCGTCCTCATATGGTTTCGTTTTGTAGTTCTTCATTTTTCACTTAAAATTGCAGCACACTCTCTCTTCGTCGCCACCTCGACAATCCAAAGAGCGTTTTTCTTCCCCGCCGAGTACCTTTTTAACATATGCGTTTTAGACGAATCCGCAGCAGCCGTAATGCTATTTCCAGCCGGGATCCTTTGATAAAGAGATATAGCGCAACAATTCCGCAACATTGTCTTGAGAAAGCAATTCCTCAGGACGTCACAACAATTCCTAGCCTCATTTTTCACAAGTGGACAGAAAAAAAGCAGAGAGAGAAGGAATCTGAGGGGGGCTGAGAGATGATGGCTCCTGAGGTGACGGTTCACATCATAACCCCTCCTCTTTATCTACTCTAAAGAGATATATGCACAAATCTATCCATTTGTATGTGGCTGCAGAGAGTTGTGGGTAGAATGTGAATGGATTAAAAGTAGTCTTTCATTATCTTTTAGTCTTGATTCTTCTTTTTCCTTCAGGATAGGGAAAAAGTTACAGTCAGGCAAACTTTTAACAGAAACTCAGGTTGGATATGGTAGAGAGATACTTAATGAGACGGTAACCTTTCGGCCTAAAGGGAAACATTTGGTATTTTCTGATCTATCACGTTGTTTTTATCTCTTTCTGTTTAGTCTGATTTGTTTCTACGTGCCTTTAAAGCTAAAAGACTTAAGGTTTCTGGATATTGTTATAGAGGTCTGTGATCTGCAGTTCAGTGTTTGTCTGCGAGCATCTAGCCTTGCTGTCTTTCATAACAGGAAGTGTCACGCTCCCTCGACGTGCATCTAAGATATATTGATATAACAGGGGCAAAGGAGTGCTCAAAGAGCATGGCTGTATTCCCACACCAAATATAAATGTGTCTTTCTTTTTGAACGTTTTGGCCTGAAACTCCCACAACTGTTGGTCAAAGGATATTTGTTTGTGCTCATTGTGGAATTCATGGGTCATTATGATGGATCTTTGGACACTTTTAGTTGTACATTGTGTTGTTGTCACTCTCAATAGCCTGTGTCAAGCTACATGGTACATGGGGGAAATAAAATATGATGAGTTGAGAGTGAAGCAAACTAAAATCCAGAAACAAACAAAGCGATAAAGATTAATCTATATCTTACAAGTTAAGAAGGATTTGAATTTAAGCTCATTTCTGGGTATTTTGTGATCTCATTTGAACATGCGAACAAACTATTAATTATTTATTATGTTCAGGTTAGCTTTTTGTTCTCAGATTTACTGTGTGAAAATTCTGGAACATTCCTGAGAGCCAAATGTTCAGTTCTCTTGATTACCTGTGGTCAATTTTAGACAGTGCCAGACACTACTTATTGAGATTTTAATAGACATTCTGTCTTTTCTGAACTCTATCAGAATTTTTTTTGGCACTGAATGTCCAGACATGACAGGTGACTAAAATACAGTGACAGTCTGTCTCCTGAACATGGACCATGGTCAAAGAAACAATTTCACGATGAAAAAACCCTTTTAGAAAAAGTTTTTGGCACAGCCTTAGGTTAGAGAGAGTTTTGCTGAAAATGACAAAACCCAAGAGAGAATAGGTGGCTAGCTGTTGTGGTGTCAGTCAAGTTAATAAATCTGTGTGCTGTGGTTTTGAAAAGAAAAATCCTGACACACATGACAGTTTAACCCTCGTAACAAACACTAACTTTACCGTAGATGCTGTTCTAAAAAGTTCCTCTTCAAATAGTCAACACATACACTTGAAAAAATAGGTTCCAAAAGGGTGTTTTTGCAGTGATGCCATAGAAGAAACATTTTTGGTTCTTCAAAGAACCTTTCAGTGAACAGTTCTTCAAAGAACCGTTTTGAAGAACATTTTAAAAATCTAAAGAACCTTTTTGAACTATAAAGAACCTTTTCTGCATTTGAAAGGTTCTTAATGGACCTTTATTTTTAGAAATGTAAATGTTTTTCTGTTGTTTGAACTGTTGAACATAGGTATTTTAAAGTTATTGTATTTTATCCTTAAAATCTGAGGTGAGTACATACAGATTGTCCTATTGGGACTGTTTTTTCTTCACACACTGATACTAGTTTAACTGTCATGGTTGTAACTCGAGTTTGAGTTTAGTGAAGTTCAGTGAATTTGGTTTTAAAAAATGACCTTGTTTGTCCAGCCTCTACTGTCCTCCCCAAATAGCTGACACATAAGATGTTTTGCAAGTATTTGAACTGCAGAATATAGGTGAGATTTGAGTTAGACTTCCAGCTAACATCCTAAAACTGGAGGTTTTCCTTATCAAAATGATAACACTTTAGGAAGATACATACAGATTGTCCTATCAGGACTGGTTTAGAATTCAAAACTGAAATTGGTGTTTCATGCGCTTATCAGCCAAGAATTGGCTGACACACCACACAAACTTATAGTCATTCTTATAGAGGGTTTGCACTTAACGTAACGATTTGGTCAGTTACCTGGATGCGTGGCCATATTTGCGATACTTGGATATAAACAACAGCATGGATTACACTGTTGATGTACTACTGAATATGTTGTTCTGCTAATTTATGCTGTCTAAACCACGGATAAAATGTGTGGAAGCTGCTAAATCATATAGAGAAGGGCTTAGTAAGAAGGAAAGAGAGCACTATTTTGCCAAACTGAAGTTAATAGGCAAAGATAGAAATGAGCGGTATTATTTCAGATAGTAGCCTAATATTCATCTTCCTGACCGGAAATGATAAGAACAAACAGGAATGTTGTCAAGATTCTTGCCCTGGAAATCCTGATTCAGTTTTGCCAACCACAAACGCCTTTCGTTCCTCAGTTTTTTGCACTGTTCTCCTTGATTTGTTATAAGTTGGCAGTTCATAATATTCTAAATGTTTTTTTCCAGTCTGACCAATTTAGCACAGCCCAAAACATGACAATAATTGACCATTTTCAGAAGCAATAATGAGCAAAATATTTGAGATTGGTTTGGTTTAGTGCCGCCAATATGGCCAATTGATGATGCGTCGCAAAAACGCTCTATTCACCACACATGATAATAACCCTTCCATCAATCATTTTGTATCACCATTTTTGTAAGTTTCTCAAAAAAACTGCTTTTTTTAGAATTTGTCAAGGTTCTAAAACTATAATTCGATTGACTCAAACTTTTTGAGATTGTTTCCTTATCATTTTAAAATCCCTTTTTAAGATATCCCAACTACGCATGGTTATATGCTTAGTTGCATTGCCAACAGGATTTTTTGTTCCTCCATCCACAACCCAATCAGAACAAACCGGTGACCCATTTTAATGTCACAACCCACCAGCTGAGAATCACTGATCTAGCGCACACTCTATAAAGTTTTGATTTATGACCAATCCTAAACCCAGCCTAAGCTTGCTGCCTTTCTCTTATGAAAAAATTAAACATGACACCTTAAAAGCACAGCAAGCCTTCTGGAACCATGCGCGTCTGATTATTCTATAACACCCTTTCCATTAAGTGATCAAATGTGCAATATGCAACTCATAATTCTCCATTTGTCTTTCCAAACAGAAAGTTTGAAATCCGATGCAGATGAAGGAATGCAATGCAAAGATGCTTTGCTGAGACGATTATTTGAGCATCACTGCGAGCATGTCAGGTTCATGCGAGCGTCAAAGAAGAAACACCCCCCTCTATAAATCTATTGGTGGTGGACTCCAATGCTCTGCTCACGAGGCTGCAGTTCTATTTGGGAAGTTGGCAGCTTGAGGCAGAGGGGCTTTACTCCCGCGACTCTGGAATTATGAACAGCGCTGGTCCGACCAGCACCTTGTTTTGAACATTATTCCCACTGATCTGAGACCATGGAGTTCGGAACCCGCATTTTCATCGCATTCCTCGTTTCCCAGGTAGGCGCGGGAGGTTTCATTCCGTTATATTTAGGAATATCGCTATATCTTGTTAGATTTATTTTGCATTAAATAAGTGTCGGGAAAACTGTGAAATTAATTTGTGAGCGCATTGCACGTTTTCACAACTCGTTCAGCGGAAAGAGTTGCACTGACATAATACTTGAAGCTGAATGCCACGACAAGAAGAATAGAGATCAGTGTAGCCTAATGTAACATGTTAGTCTTTATTTCAATTTATTTATTTATCACAGTAGCGATGTCTCCAATGCGCTGCACGTTTACTCCAGTCCGTTCGTGCGATTCGGTCTAATGCACTGGGTTCAGGTGGGTGCAAATCACGAGCAAACTCAAGCTCAGATCGCATCTATATTCCGCTCAGCTCTGAAGTTGAGCGCTCCTTTGGCTCCCTTCATCAGGAGACATTCACACGACGGGCTGACTCACGGAGCCCTTCTCCATTCACTAAAGACGGCAAAGAATCCGTAAATGAGCGAACAAATAAACGATTCAAGACTGAAACAGCGCCTGTCTAGGCATCTGAGCTCGCTAAAACTAAATAAACCATTAACGAACAAATAAACAATTAACGATAAAATTATTATCCGCTCACTACAGAGAGTTTAAACAGACAGGATCAACGAATACTAATCAAACAAGCGATTAACGACTAAAGAGACGCTTTATTCACTTCAGATTAAACGAAACCAATGAATATTAATAATCAACCAAATGCAATAAGTGATTGTCCGCGTCCTTATTTAATCATTCATCACTTCAAAGAGATGAAATAAAGACTCGAGCAAATAATAAGGACAGCAGCACGTTCACTTCAAAAAGATGAAATCAAATAATGGAGCCAAAACCATGCGTAAAGAAGTAAATCTGGTCATTATTAGCTGGATCAAGCTTGGATGGGCAACAAACAAGCTTAAAGTGGTTGAGCTTGCTATGTGGGCATTGTCCATGGCTAGTGATCTTGCACCAACTAACTCTCTCCTTTTTGATTTAGTTGGTCAGTTTACATTTGTCTTTCCTAAAGTGATTTAGATCTTCGCATTAAGATCAACTGGAACATTCGGTCACCTGAGGCTGTTCATGCTAATGGACAGTTAATATTATGTTCTTTGCATGTGCGTTACATAGCGAGTTGGTGACGAAGGAGACATTATGGCCTCCTGCATTAAATATGTTGATGGTTCATTTGTAAGCCACTGCTGTACAGTTAATTCCTCGTACAGGATAATGAACAACAGGTGTCGTGGTGGTGGTTCTTCCTCTTGCAGATTAAATGCTATTATCTTCTGAAAATATGATTTGTAATGCTCATTAAGTTATGGTCCTCAAATAGAAGATAGTATGCGTTCGTGTTTATATAAACGTTATTGTGGATTAGTTAGTGTGAGGTTGTGTGTGAGGTGATTTGTAACTTTGCGTGCCCTCAGCATGTGCTACATCCATTATTCACTGTTTAATTTAAACACATCTGTGTTGTTTATCGCAAAGAAAGCTCCAGGCTTTGTGCGCAGTTTTATAAACAGACACTTTATGCTTGAGAACTTTGAGAGAGCTATCATTGTGCACTAGTCACATTTCAGCTCCTCTCAGATGCTTCACTGGTTGGGCTTTATAGTTGTGAGGCATTGCAATGCTCTGAATCTTTAGGGAGTCTGATTACAGCACGTTCTTTTTAACAATTCATTGTAAGCAAGATGTCTCTGTTTGGCTCCCCTATGCAATAAAGTACTTTAAATAGATTATAGCCTCATATTATGCTCTGTAGATGGTCTCACCCTCACCGTCTACCTGGCCGGCAATGCGAAATCCCTTTTTTCCTCTCTGGCTCCGTGTGTGATCAAGTGAGAAGGATCTTATTTATAGTCGCGCAGGTAGGGCGCCAAGTTTCCCTTGCGTATCGGAGCCTGTGAATTCCCCTCCTCTATAAATCCCTGTTTCCAAAATGAAACGTTAAGCAGTCGCGAGTCGCTGCAATGATTCAGAATAAGCGCGGCGTACCCGTGAGGTGCAGACATTTATCTTTTGCTCTCTCTCCCCCATTGCTTTTGTGTTTTATTTTATTTACTTATCTATTTACCCAGTTTCCCCCAGCACGGCGTTAGAAAATGGAAAAAGAGAGCGAGAGGTGGAAGGGAAAATAATTTCCCTCTCTTGCTGTAAGATCCCTAAGTGGCGAGGGTTCTTTGGGATGGAACATGCGGTCCAATATCTGAGGTAATAGATAAGTCAGTGCGGCCATTTAAAGTTTGGATGTTGTTCGCTCCAGGATTCAAGTTGGCTTTAAATCTTGCATAGGCCACACTTAACGCTTTTGAGTTGCTATCTGCATCACTTTGCCCCTTGATGACCTTGTGGTGCGACATGGATGGTGTACATTTAAAGACTACGCTGGCGCATACATGTTACTCCTGTGATTCATCGGTCTTAATGAGAGATAGAGGCGCTGCTTTATGCTGGTGTCATTTCTATTTATTGCAAGGGTAACAGGTGCACATCGCTTGAGCCAGGGCATAACGCAAAAGCACACTTACACACACACACACACAATCACACTTTCCCTTTAGTCGCAAAGCCTAAAGGCAGTCATGCAGAAGGGCTGGCTTCAGCTGTGTCCACTCTCTGTGTCTAGGATGCTCATCACTAGCTACAGAGTGCATGTATATATAGCATCAATTCTTAGCGAATGACAAGGTGAGGTAGCAACACTGTTGCTTGAAATTTTTACTCACAATTTGCATTTTCATGTCAAAAGGCAGAGAGCCTTAAATATGTAAGAGTTTTTCATTTAATGTACTCTGTTGAGTCCTTCACTTGACATTAGCATTACTTTAAATGCATTATGCTACAGTTGCATCGTTTGCATGGCTTCCTCACCAAGGAGGTCTGTAAATTAGGTTCGAATGGTTGGATTGGTTTTACGGGACTTCTTAATGAATGCTATCTTTCCAAAATGAGAAATGCGATTTTTTTTTGATATAGGTCCATTGACCAAGCATTAATAGTTTTGCTTTGTTCATTAAAAATTGCAAGAATTTGTTTTGCCTAAATCAACAACATTGTTATTGTTAGATAAAACTACTAAAATTGTTTTAGTTGAAATAAAGCTGAAATAACATACATATATAAAAAAAACTAGAAATAAAATATCCTGAAATAAGTTACTTAAACTGTAATAAAATTCAAAGCTGAAAAGAATAAAAAAGTAATAAAAATGACAAACACAAAGTACATAAAATACTAAAATAAAAAATATTTAAAATATAAAAATATTAAAATAAAAGGTAATTTAAAATAGAAGTGCTGTAAGAGTACTTAAATAGTACTAAAGCAAAAATTAAAAAAATAATTTTTTTTAGAAAAAAAATAAAATAAAAATAACATCTGGAATGCAACAATATTTAAATTCTAGACGATTTTTAGAAAAAAAATGACTAATAAAAATGACAAAAGCACACAACTTAAATAAATTAACATGAAAACTGAAAATATAAAAATAGAAACTAATTTGAAATATTAATAAATACCATAGTAGTATTTAAATAATAGTAAAATAACGCTGTCTGTGATGCAACAATATATAAATAATATACAAGAACAAACAAACAAACAAAAAACTAATAAAAATGACAAAGACACACAAATTAATTAAAATGAAAACTGAAAATATAAAAATAAATGCCAATTTGAAATATTAATAAATACTGTAATTGGATTTATTTATTTATATTGTAAACAATATTTAAATTCTGGCCCATTTTTAGAAAAAATAAATAAGTAAAAATGACAGAAGTAAATTAAAATGAAAACTGAAGATATAAAGATAAAAGCTAATTTGAAATATTAATAACTACCATAATAGTATTCAAATAATAGTAAAATAACACTCTCTGGGATGCAACAATATTTTAATACTTTCCAATACCGATAAGCTTGTAATTATTTGCATGTTATAGCCGATAACCAATAAATAGCTGATACTAAAGTTCCACATTACATAAAATTTAAAAATCAGATCAGTTATTTAAATGTTAAAATGAAATTAAGCTGCCACAACATTATAATGTAAAGTATGAAAAACTGACGGTGATTGCTGAATGGTGTAGTTATTGCATTCACCAGCAGAGACGAACCGCTGACACTGACTTGAATGTCTGGTCCTCGCGATGTCTTTAGCTAACCTTGTACTGAAGCGCAGAGAGAATTTGGGAGGTCTGGTTTGTATTTAACCTTGCAGATGGACTGTACTGCGACTCGTGCTTTCATCTCTGAAGTGTGCCATTAGGAGGAAGCTTGTCTTACCAGAGTGAGAAATCTTGATTAATTCGCGCACTAGCTGTTGAGCACAATACGGTAAATGAAGGTCTGGTAATGATGGAGATAATGAGAGCACCCAGTCATTAGCACCGCAGTGGATCTGAATGGATCGCTCCCTGTGTCAACCCTCCTTTGTACTCGCTACCCATCCTCTACCAAGGTCACCGCTTTTGCTGCGTAGGTTAGGTTTGATTTCGCCTTATTTGTGCAGCTCCTTCACTTGTGAGTTATAGCTGCTGGTGAAAGAATGGGTGATAACAGAACGACAGTACTGTTATTAACAGTACTGGTTTTGTACTTGTCTAGAGTCTTAGAGGTCAAGGTCTGCTGACCTTCAGCATTTTACTTGGCTTTTTGAGAGTGGAAGCAAAACAATGTTCTGGATTTATTCTTAAGGCACAAATTTGTTTGTTTGTACTTATATGTAGCCAGTACGTTGTGGAGTAGGCACTAAAGTCAAAAAGCTTTGTTTAGCTTTCTTGGAGTTAGGATGCAGGAAATTAGATTCACTAACTATAGACTGTAAAACTTTTGAAGACGCTCATTGTTCACTAATAAATTATGCACACACTGTCACTCTGAACTGATTTCTTAAAGCGAGAGTTCACCCAAAAATAAATATTCTGTCATTAATTACTCACCCTCATGTCATTCCAATCCTCTAAGACATTCGTTCATCTTTGGAATACAAATTAAGATATTTTAGGTCAAATCCAAGAGCTTTCTGACCCTGCATAGACAGCAACGCAACTGACACGTTCAAGGCCCAGAAAGGTAGTAAGGATATAGTTAAAATAGTCCATGTGACATGGTTCAACCTTGATTTTATGAAGCTACAAGAATACTTTTTGTTAGCAAATCAGTTCAAATGACAAATTTGGTCAAAATGATTTTGACTGTTTGCACTGTGAAACTCAAATTCACCACCTTTCTGGCCATTTTGTTGCATTTCATACTGTTTTTGGATCTCTGCAATCAAATATGGCACTGTTACATGCCACATGTCAGGTTTGATATCAGTGATATCAGATGTCCATCAAATGTCATTGCTTCCTGTGTGTCTCTTGGCCAAATGTCATATTGCGGTACCATATTTCATGCTACAGTGGGGACCTGTAATTTAATACATGCATCATTTTAATTATTTTATGATAGTTTTCTGATGCTTGATTTCATCATTTTGGGTCTTGATGACACCTGTCTTAACTTCAGGGTGCTACACAAGGTACAAAAGCCCAAAAACAAATTTTTGTACCCTTTTTAACTTTAAATGATACATATTGGTAACTTAAAGTGACCCTATTATGGATTATGAAAGGTTCATATTTTGGTTTTGGGAGTCGCCAACATCAGGCTGACATGCATGCAAGGTCAAAAAACACTTTAATTGTGTTATAATATTAATTTATGTATACCTTATTTGCTCAACGATTTGCGGTGACTGGTCCAATAACCCAGTCTGTTGTGATTGGTCTACTGTGTGCAGCGCATGTTGGACATTAAACACCCAAACAGCCATAGTATATGCGTTAGCCCAACGCAGAAACGTATTGATAAAGCACTGCAGTTTATACACTAACATATTGCTCTATTCTTTATCATAACTCCAAGTAATAATAACGACAGACATTCACTATTCACTATTCATCGACAAATTTCTAGACAATTGTGAGCAAACAGATATTGCCATTAGCCGGTTAGCCAGAGACCTACAAGCTGCGTGGAGCGAACAAAACACACACAACTAAATATGTATTTTGCATAGTACATGAGAGCAAGCATTTTTAAAGAACTACTCCACTTTCAGAAATAAAAATGTACTGATTATTTACTCACCCCCACGTCGTCCAAGATATTCATGTCTTTCTTTCTTCACTCGCAAAGAAATTTTGTTTTTTTGAAGAAAACATTCCAGGATATTTCTCCATATAGTGGACTTCAATGGTGCAGATGGATTGAAGGTTAAAAATGCAGTTTCAGTGCAGCTTCAAAAGGCTCTAAACAATCCCAGCCGAGGAAGAAGGGTCTTATCTAGCAAAACGATCAGTCAATTAATATTTATGCACTTTTTAAACCACAAATGCTCGTCTTATCTAGCTCTGCGATACGCATGTGTACTCTGTGCACTCCAGTTCAAGGCAGTTATGGTTTGTTGGAAAACTCCCATGTAATTTTCTCCTCCAACTTCAAAAATGTCCTACAGCCCTGTTTTACCCTTTTTTGTAAATAAGGTGTTTGACCCTCCTTGCACGTTCACTTTGTAAACACCAGGTCGGTACTTCTGCAGCGACGTAATGAAGCACGATTTTGAAGTTGGAGGAGAAAATGATATGAGAGTTTTTCGACATACCCTAACTGTACCCTAACAGATTTACTCTCGCAGTGTAGAGCACAGCATCTTCTCAACATGATGCTATCCACAGGAATCTGTTAAGGAGGGGGGGTTCAAGTTTTCCCGGGTCTGCGCACGCAACAAGTGGGTGGGCAATATGCTAATGTTTCATGCTTGGGATTAGTTTTAAAAACATTTAAATGATTCAGAGTCTTTCTTTTGAAGGGGTCATCGGATGCAAAACTCACTTTTACATGTTGTTTGAACATAAATGTGTATTGGCAGTGTGTGTAAGCAAGCCGCTATTGAAGTGCCACCAGCAGCTCTTAAATAGGCAGAGGCTTCAGGTGTTCTTACTAGTCTCCTTACTAGCTCTGATAATGGCACAGGCAGGAAATTCTTCTGGATAATTTGTGTACATCTCATTTGGTCTCAACAGGAAGTTCAGACACTAAAAAGGACTTCATCTCAATAAAGAATCTTAACAGGGACTTTCAATAGGACCCACAGACACTAACCAATCCATGAAGAATAGAGTGTAGTCCTCAAAAACAGAGCCCTTTTACTTTCATACTCAAAAGATGGCGGTTTAATCAAGAAGTCATTCACTAAAGCTAAGGCTTAGAAAAACTTAGAAGAAGCCTCAAGTACAAAGCAGTCAACCTTTTAATGACCCTGCTTTTTGTAATAAAAACAAAAGGTCAG
>JAHKKF010381155.1:0-17414 GCA_019740295.1 Labeo calbasu | reverse complement strand
CAAAGGGCAATGTCCGCTGCACAAAATGCTTCCACTGCGAGAGAAAACGGCAGCCCCGCGACTGATGATTCCACTGCCTCATCCCACGTCTGCGCGTCCATGTTGCCTAGAGACGAACATGACTGAAGCGGGATCACGTAATTTACCCGAAAACAAAAAAATCTAATTTATGATATTTGCTGGTAGGTGGCATTTAGCTGTCAAGACAGCTATGAACTCCCACTGCAAACTTGCGCCTCGTCTATTAACGTTATATAGTGGGACAAGTTATACCCCTGGTGAAAAAACAGCATATGCTAGTTTTTTCACCAGGGGTATAACTTGTCCCACTATATAACGTTAAGGGACCTTACTCAGCATGAGAAATAAAAGGTGTGGCGTGAGAGCGTGTGAACTGGTTGAATATGTATTGTAACTGCTGTGTAAACACACCAGCAAGTGTGTACAAGTACAGAGATGAGAAGAGGTTTAAATGAAGTAAGCATTCACATTTGTATATGCTTTAACCAGGATTCACAATATTTAGCTGCGTAACCTCAGTATGTCACAGCATCACCAGGCCTCACCTTCACTTCCTTACAATGATCCCAATCACCAGTACCTGTCCCTCGTCACCACACTCATCATCACCAATATGCACACAGGTGCTTATCAGTCTCTAGTTGTCTGGTCTTCCTAATGGACTACAGACTACTTACCCTGTGTGATCTTGACTCAGATCTGTTTTTCTCATGACAGTGTGAACAGCACAAACCGCATAGAATCTGATCTTTTCAATTCCGATTTGTGCCACTTCCATATGTGGTACTAAATCTGATACAGGTCAGATGTTTTGTAATGCGACTACAGTCTGAACAGTCATATCCAGTGGTGCAATATAACGAAGTAATAATACTTTGGTACAGTACTTAAGTATTTTTTGTGAGTATCTGTACTAGAGTTTGTTTTTTTTCTATCAACTTTCACCTTTACTTCACTACATTTCCTAATTAAAATGTATACTTTTACTCCGATACATTTCCCTAAAGCATATTTTTAAAATAAAGTCTGAAGAACACAGACCAAAAGAAAGCAGGTTTGACGAATCAGTACTCTGGCGATTGCAAGTTAGACTTTCTCCTAAAAAAACAAACGCTTTTGCTCATGTGCAAACAAATGCTCGCATAACGGCAGATGATTTTATGTTCCACTGAAGTTGAGGCTGGGGTGTGGATAAACAGTACATCGTCTGTGATAATATG
This sequence comes from Labeo calbasu, assembly GCA_019740295.1. Taxonomy (NCBI): domain Eukaryota; kingdom Metazoa; phylum Chordata; class Actinopteri; order Cypriniformes; family Cyprinidae; genus Labeo; species Labeo calbasu. Next base: position 16,173 of record JAHKKF010381155.1, on the reverse strand, counting down.
GTAAGTGTTGTTTTAACGATGTGCAATGGGACATTATGGAGTATATCACACACACAGTGCACGCATACCCTGCGTGTTGTAGTCTATTAAAACGCATTTAGAATAATCAAAAATGCAAAGTATTCTAAATTGTAGGCGCCAAACAGTTTCTGTATGTCTTTTATATTTATATTATTTAATCTATATCAAAAAAAGAGTGGCATTTTTCTCCAGATCAGCATAACAAATGTAATATTGACTTTATACAGGTTAACATTAAGTGACTTACATTTTAGACACGATATTGCCTGTTTTTGCTCAATTTTGCCAACGAAAATGGTTCCAGACAAATATTACAGCATTGTTTTGCGACTCTGAGCAACACATGGGAATGAATCAGCTTTTTGAACCAATCATTGAATCTCAATGACTCACTCACTTACTGGCACCTGGCGGTTTTAATTTCACACTTTCAATTTCAACTTTTTTTTTGTTTGTTTGTTTCATGTTTCAAATCATTCCAAATATCTCTATTCAGTTTAAAACAAATAATTATTTATGAATTTTGTAGCTGCAGACTAAATGCATCCATGTCCTCTCTGAATTACATTAAACTGTGTAAATACATCTAAATGCCACTTCAGATGCAGATTCCAGAAATGTTTTCTTATGTGGGAATGAAAGAGACTAAATACCGAAAGAAGTGCATCTTATGCTTACCCAAAGATACAAAATGGAAGAGGCAGTTAAAACTGAACACAGTCTTGCTGCTCAAACTGTGTATAAACTTGGCAACACTGTTTGTATTGTTTTTTTGTTTTTTGTTTTGCACATGCCGGTCAGTTTAGAACCATGATCTTTTCACACTGTAAATCTGATATTGGCCTCATTTAAAACAAAACAAAACTGTGAACAGCTATACAAAAAACGGATCTGAGCAAAGATCGGAATTGCATTTCTGTGGATGTCTTCACAGTAGCAAGTCTTCGTACTTGCTCTGCCGCAGCAGTGTAGCAGACCCATTCTGCCAAGATCAGATACATTAATATTGCCATGCATATTACCATGCTAAACTCTCAGAGAGTTGTCATGACAGAAATACAAAGGTCTGTCATGAAACTCTAGATGGTGCAGGCTGATAGGTTCTAACTTACACCTTGTCTACATCGGACGCGAGCGGCGCGGTGGGGCGCGGCGCGACAAAATACAGTAGAACCCTTTGTAATCAATGATGCTGTCTACAGTGGATGCGGTGCTGCGAGACACGACAAATTCCCAACAGTAAACTGCTGTCGCGTTCTATTTATGACGTGCTCACACAAAGTTCAAATGATTTGCAACGGTCGCTTTGCTGCCTCCAGTGTAGACAGACTTTAGCTGTGGCGGCGCGGCGCGCCAACTATCGCGTCCAGTGTAGACACGGTGTTAGTCTGATATAATCTAATTATTATTCACATGGCACAGCTGATTGTTTTCTTTTCACATCAGCATCCAATGAGCATGTACTTCTTACATGCTCACAGCAGTCTTGGTACTTGCTCTGCAGCATAGCAGATCTATTCTAGACCAAACACATTAACATTGTCAAATATATTACTATGCTAAACTTTTCAAGAGTTGTCATGACTGAAAAAGATTAATACATTTTTTTACACTTCATGCGATTACCAAACTTTTTGATAATTACATTTCTGAATACATAAATATATAAATAAAACATTTATTTCAATTATTGTTAAAAAAAATGTTAAACTTTTATAAACTCAATCGGTTAGATATTCTTTTTCGTTAATTTATCAAAATTGGAATGCTGAAAAAGAAATACTAAAGGCCCTTATTCACTGTATCACTCAGAAAGCTGTCTCCACTGCTAGTGCATGACTAACCTTTGCTAATGATAATGGCAGTGATCTATGACCGTATGGCAAAATGCGATCACAACACTCATTTGATGGGAGATGATACAGTAGCAAGTGTAGACACATCTGTGTTTGTGCAAAGCCAGTGAGCCTAGCAGAAATGAAATGAGTTAGCTGCCTACCTAGTTTTCATGAAAGTTGATGGAACAGTAAATGCTAAGTAAATAATTAAATGATAGTCTTATACAGATAAACCATCAGTGGCTGAACCCAGCAATTCAGTAAGAAAAACACATTCAGTCAGGCATCAGTCAGCAGTATCAATACTACATCTAGATCACTGTTAACTTCACTGAGCTCTGTTCCTTTAAAGCATTCTGACAATTACACCATTCTGATGGAAAGAGGGATTGCTGTGCAGGGGTTTTACAAGGCCAAGCTTTAAAAAAAAGTGCTCTGTTGCACATTACCGTTTTCTTTTGTGGATTGCAGGGAATCTTTCCCAGGTGCCGAGGTCCTCCAGCGCTCCAGTGGGAGCAGGGTTTGAGAACAGTGGGGGCCTGACTTGCATGCTTTGTCTTTTTCCCATCAGGCATGGGCTCAGGGAACTGAGCGAGGCACCGCGTGTGTCGCCCAAACCCACCGCTGCCGCCGCCGCAGCAGTAAAACGCATTACCCCCACTTGTCCCTCTTTACGCTTTTAAGAGAGCACGAATAGCAGGGATTACAAGATCTAATTTCCACAGAGCCGTTGATTTCTGAAAGCGCCTTTACGCAAAAAAGGGCTCGGCTCACAAGTAGCTTGTTTATGTTGGTCGACTGAGAGCTGTTAAACGTTTCAGTCGTGGTAAATGAAGCCAAAGGCTCCGGCTGCAAATACACTAACATGTGAGATCAGACTGCCAAGCCTGAGAAAAGACAAGATGTCATGAGCACGGATATCATTCTGTGGACTCAAATAAGAAAAACTCACTATTTGCTTTTCGTAATTTACTTGTGAATTTAATATTTCACTCGCAAGACTGACAATTTAACAAGGACAATTTAATAATTTTCTGAGGATGTCAAGTTATTAGAGTTCTCTCACCACTTTATTATAAAACTATTAACATTACTGTAGACATACCTTACAATGAAAGCATGGTAACCTGCAACTGGTTCTTTAAAGAGACATTTCTATTGATTTAACCTATATAAAGTAGTTTTAGTGACATAAATTAATTTAGGTTGATTCAATAATATTAAATAATATTTTTCTCTTAAATAAATTCAGTTAATCTAGATGTTACTATTTACAATTACCATTTTTTTTGTGTAATCTATTTTAATTGGATTATTAGCTAAAGAACATGAAAACCCAAAACTCTTTAATTTTCTCTCATTTATAAACTGAAGTAATGTAGTATCATTACATGTTAAATTGATAGACTGGCTCATTTTGCTATAGTGACTACAATTATATGCACTTAAGAAAATAGTTTGTTCCAGGGTTTTTGCAGAAAGCAGCTTTCTGAAACATGTAAGTGAACACCACTTTCAGGAATTAAGAAAAGGAGGTTCAACGCATCTGGGTTTCCGCTGCATGGAGAATTTAGCTTATGTGGTCATATAAACACGTATGTGGTATTCACACAGACTTCTAAAGAGTGTGCATATGCCTGAAACGACTGGACAACAGAAGAAACAGAAAGGTGTAGAGCTGTGTTTAAATGCTAACACGGTGCACGATTCTTGCTTTCTTTATAATAACCAGCATTCTGAAGAGCATTGTAAATGTAATAAGAGATAATTAGCATTAGATTCAGTTTGCCTCTTAACTGTCATCTGAGATTGACTCGAATTCCTAGTAAATATAAGTTGCCAACATTTAGAAGTGAAACAAACAAAATTTTCAAAGGCATATTGAGCATTACAGGTAAATTCTCGGGAGGTTTGAAAGACTCTGACAGACAGCTCTGATGACAAATGCCCGCCATCTGAACCGGTCGCAGCTGGTTCTGGGTATTTAATAAACATGTAAACAATCCAGTTCACCTCATTAGGTGATTGCAAAGAGCCACGCTGTCCATAAATCAAGAGTCAGGTTATCATGGCCTCTGATCTAAACTGTACCGGGGCGCCCAGCTGTCTGCGCTGCGCAAACTGTGAACAGCGGGCTGTAAAGAATTAAATTCCTCCTGACTAGTTTACCTTTCCTCGTCTGAGACGCAGGAGCGTACATACAGAAGATGTAAGCTTAAAAAGCCCTGCAGTCGCTGGTTACCCTTTAATGAAAGCACATGAGCAGATGCACATAGAATGCTGTGTAAATGTATAACGTGTGAATGTAGCTTCCTCCTGCAGGTCATTTATAGGACTGACCTGATAATGTGTATCTCTAGTTTAACACTATATTTAAATATGCTGCCCAGATGCAGCATTTCGCAGCAGAATTGGTTGCTGTGAATCCGTTGCCTCTAGTGAACACATTAAAGATACTGTATAGCGACATAACGTCATCTGATCGTCTAAGTGTACAGTGTAGACTTTTTATGGATGCACTGAAATCTGTGTTCTTCACATGTCAAGAGGAAGAACTGCATTTTCCTCCTATCGTCCTAGGTTATGGAATGAAATGCTTTGATATAGAGTGTTTTGATATAGATGCACTAACATTTTTAAATGTTTTTAGAAACCTTTTGGAGTCCTACCTGAAGGAAACGTGAATATTTTTTTTTTTTTTTTTTTTTTTTTTAATGTGTTGCTGAAAAAAAAAAAAAACTGTTACTGTTGCAATTTTGTGCTACATTCTTATTGGTATACAGCGCAACAGTCGTGTTCCAGAAAAAAAAAAAAAAATCATTAAATTCTTTTTTTAACAGTATCTGATAACCTTAAAAGACAGAGATGCTGTGAGTGAAGAAGTTGTTAATTGTTAACATTAAATCAACTTATTAAAAAAAAAAAAAAGTGTTAGTTAATAGAATTTGTGGTGAAAAAGTACATTACCCTTGATACTGTTCAGTAATTCCACCAATCAGGTTGTCGCAGTGAGCAAAGTGTGCTAAAAGATCTCCTTAGTTCTGCCCACTCCCATGAATCACTGCAAATGGCGTAACCAAGTCTCCCTGTGCTCTCAGAATATATATGCATATTTTGCAATAAACTTCTATAGATAAATCCAAGAACTTTAAATTAATAGTTTTATATCTCCATCATTTTTACTTGCTTTATGGGATACCTAAATATATCAGGTTACACCAACAAAACTAAATTTAAGGGTAAGATCAGATAGAAATCTTTATCATATGCCTTATCTCTTTATCATAACAATTGCAGGTTGCCACTTTTTACAGTGTGGGAAAAATGAACCAGTGCTGCTGAAAAAGTGTACAGACATTGTTATTAGAAAATAACAATGAAATTAGCCAAAACGTTTAATACACATGCAAGAAACTGGAGATGTGTTGAACTTTTTGACGGAGTCTGTTCCAGTTTTGATGTCAGTGCGATCCTCTGTTATGTCATTGTCTCCACAGTATTACACAACTCTTTGATTAGAGACATGATCCTGACAAATACTGAGAATTGGACATTCAGACAGTTGTCATCGAGCTTTTTCACATTTTGCAAGGGCAGCATCTTACCATGAGTCTCCATCGACTAATTGCGTTTCAGTTTGTGGCGAGTCTCTGACGGTGAATGTGGCCCAATGTGAAGCACATGTAGACTTGAGTTCAGTGATGGGGATTTGCAAGAGATTAAAGTTCAGGCTTGATTTTAGTGAATCTAAGTGCTATTGACAGGAGCAGAAGATCACGTGGAGTCATCGGCCATAATCAGAACAAGCCTTTAATCACGCAGGCTTTCAACTTACCCAGCAATATCAAATTACCACACATCCGAATCACCGCATATGGCCGCTTGCTGGAAATCGCTGACGCTCACCTATACGCAGAAGCACGCCTGAAACACGCTATTCACAGCGACTCCATGACATGAATTGAGTATTGTTGCCGTTGTCATTATTATTCTCCACGGCGGATGTGCGGTGTAGACTATCTGAGGGGGTCGTGCAGTATTGTGTCTAATTTGGGAGGCCTGGCTGAATGAGGAAGCGAGGAATATCCTGACTACATCTTTAACCTATTCAGGCAGAATGATGTCATGATTAGAAGAGGAAACTGGCCAAAAAGCAAACACCCCCCACGCACCGAGAACGGAGAAAGAGGAGAGAGTGAGCAAGACAGAGAGTGAGATCAAAGAACAGCAGCACTCTGGGGAGAGACAGCACGTCTCAAGCTCGTCTCTACACCAAACACACAGTGTGAATGTGCTGGATCAGCGCAGCGGCCTGCTGTTCTCATCTGAGCGTTGCTCCTCTGTTCCTCCCCACGCTGGACGTAATGAAGTGACGTTAGACAGAGAGCAGGACCATCACGCAGACACTGGTGCTATAGGATGAACCACACAGAAACAAGTCCGGCTCACATTTCAGCCCAAATTCCAAAGAAAATCAAGCCTTTTCTGCATTACTTCTGGGAATATTTCCAGCACCTTTGGAACTTTTTTATGTACACAGTAAGTGAATTTTATGTTCACATAAGCACCAACACCTGATAGAAAACATGGGCCATCAGCACACTAACCAATTAGCCAGTAAGCACGAAGATAGCAAACAGCTGGCAAGAAAGGAAGATATCCAAATATATATGGGATTTACCAGGGCTAAAGGCACACCCTAAGAAAAAATGTGCTTTTCACTGCGCCCAAAGTGTATGATTGCAGAAAAATATATACGTTTGTACTGAACTTTTATGGAGCAACAGATTTTGTGTGAAAATAAATCATACAAGACTTTTATTTTGTTTAAAAATCTTATATATGTATGAGGTGGCAAGGGGGCCTTTTATGGGGTTAAAGGCTCACCAGCATGGGGTAAAAGGCACACAGTATTGATACAGTCATTTTAGCTAAACTAATAATGTCTACGTTAATGATTGTTAACTCAAAACAATCACTTTAGCAAAGTTAGTATTATTTTTTTTGCTTATTTTGATAAATGAAATAGTAATTTTTGTTCAATAAATATACTTTCATTAAAATAATTTAAAAATGTAAAGATTCTGAAAGCATTAAAGGAGATCCCATAGTAATTTAAAATAGATTTACAGTAGTAACAACAAATTACATTTTATTATATGATATGATTAATAGCATGTTTTTAAATATCATGGTTTCATTCTAAACATGGTGATTATCTCTAAGATGGACACCCAACATAATGTATTTATAATCTGAATCTAACAATGTCAACAAGTGGAAAAGTCAGCCTTCTTTTAATTATCATATTAATTATTGTGCCTTTTAGCCCCAACAGCTGGGGTGCTTTTTACCCCAAATACCATACTTTTACATATTCTTTTGTTATTTAAAAACTGCTGTTTCACTTATCTTAAACAAAACTGAAAATCATTAAGAAGACCTTTGTCTCAAGATATATTCAAGAATTTTAGCGATTCTCGTTTGCTACTTAACAACATTTTTAAAAACATCAAATATTAGATCAAGTATGCACAGAATCAACTTTGCACTGCCAAATTTGCACGTGTATTTTGAAAAGCAGATGTTTTGAAAAGTGCTACACCGCATTTTTTCTGCCATCTAGTGGTTTCGAGGAAAATAATATCAAAGGTGACTTTTATCCTGGGGCACCTTTCGCCTCGCTGTACCCTAATATTTGCCACAAAAATTATGTCCGGATGCAAACAGTCTCTTAACACTCCTACAACAGCCTGCTAACATTCAAGTGATGTTGTTTAGTTTGATATAATGTTCTCCTTTGTTGGACAACAGGTTTAGAAACACTTCTCATTACAAGAGAAGATGTTTGCAGTGTGTTGCTTTTTTTTTTTTAAATGCTCCTTATAAGTGGGAGGAGTTTTCTCATCTCAACATGTAGAGAGAATTAAAACACAGGGAAATTACTTAAATTAAAAAAAAAAAAAAAAAAATTCTCTGATTGGTCAAACTCTTCTTCTTTTTCTGTTGCTTGATTTGTGTACTGCGTGTGGTCAGAGGTGTAACCAGGTTTTTGCGTAGTTTAGAGTGACAAATCATACCAATGTACTTTGAGGTCAAAATGTGTACCTGGTAGGCAAAATGTGTACAAGTCGGCAGGTCTGACTTGCTCATATAGAGTGGCAGGACAAGATCGCTGAGAGGAAGATCACATGCAACAGCGATCATGACTCAGATTCACATCTATAACTATGAGGGCAAAAAAATGTAAAAATGAATATACTATTATTCATTTGTTAATTCCTGGAAGAAAACTTTTGTTTTAACCGTTTTGGACTGGGAGCACTAGGCTACCCGTGAGTTATTTGTGGTGCTGCGGTGTGAGACTACCTTCTTGTCTTCATGCAAAATATAATCTTTTTCTTTTCTGTTTTGATTTTGGGGTATCACATGAATCAGACATGTTCTTGACAGGTTTCATGAGATGCCCTTGTTTTGGAATGTGAGAAGCATGTTGCAATATAGTTCTTGGCTGCGGGTCGCAGGGAGGGCACACAAAGTTACTTACTGTATCACCCCATTCTCAGCTGATAGCTGGATGGACCTCGTCCAAACCCTCCACAAGATCCTCTTGCCGGTCCCACGAGACCAAGGACTGAACTGCCTAATTGTGTTCCTCGCTTGTGAGCAGTTTGACAATACTGAGCTGATGTTGTCCGAGAGCACAGTGTTCCAAATCCACAGATAAACACTTCCTTCACAGGAAGGACACCTGATCTGCTCTCTTCATTAGAGCAAGGGAAACATGCAATATAGAGATCAGGTCCCCAAAGTCCCACAGGCTTTGCATGTAACCACTGATTCGTATCTATAACATGAACTAAACCAGTTACAACAAAGCCAGAATGTTCTCTGGTAATACACAGCTCTCTGGTATAATTGTGGGTAACACTTTATACTGCTGGTCCTTTTGACTATAAGTAACTTTGCAACCCCATGTCAACTACAAGTCATTTTGCAAGTACATATCAACTTATTCTACTAACCCTAACAGTGTACTAATACTCTAACGTGAGTTTAGTTGACATGTAGTTGCAAAGTTACTTGCAGTCAACAGAATTTATAAAGGGGTCATCAAAATGAAGGGCAACCCAATTGAGATGGGTCTATTGTTTCTTTCTGTGTTTGATGTTCACGATAATGACACTAAACTCTATAACTATTGTCTAAGGCAACTGGTCTCTCACAAATCTGTGCTAGTTTCATATCTCAGACTTTTCTTAGGTGGTGTTTAAAGGTGGAGAATATCTGATCGAAGAAAGCACATGGCAAACTGATTGAAACTTGCCTTGGGACAGTGTAGGCCTTGTGTGTATGCTGCAGCAAGTCCAGTCCTGCTGAGGGTAAAACAGTGAGGGGATCACTTCAAACGCTCTCGCTTTAGCTCTCCTCTAAAGACATAACTCACACGGCCCTGTCACCTCGTCGGTGTAAAATATGTTCTTGCCCCAAACTAAAACAAACAACACATCCATCTCCATCTATTCGACTTCCAGAAGATGTGCGGGGGGAGAAGGGAGGGCTGCATTTAAATGGTTCTGATTGGTTCTTTTCTGCTATCCCTTGCTTTGACCACCATCAGGTTTTGACATTCAATTAGAAGCTGGTTTACACCTAAAAACCAAGTTCAGTGACTTTTCACTCACTGAAACACTCAGGGCGCCTTCACAGAAGTTATGTTTGCGAGTAAAGTCAGCCTGACATTTCACATTTATATTGATTTTCTTAAGAAGCTCTTCATTTTTACAGCAGTTAACAAGACATTGAGCCATTTTTTCCCCAACCTAACATAAAAAGAGTGTTGGAGAAAATTATTGGAAAAACATACGGCAGAGTTTTGAGATATTTTTGTTCCACTGAAGAAACAATTTGCAACTCTGTCAAAAAAGAGAAAACCATTTACTTGACCCCTCAAACTGCTGCCTTCCTCTCTAATAGTGCATTTTGTTTAGTTTCCCTTGATCATAACATCGGGCTCCATCATGGTTCAGAAAATAGCCACGAGTTATCCGATTCCAAGTCTAAACACATCTCAGTCGCCACACGTGTCCAGGCGCCTGTGTTTGTTTAGGCCAGACCTTCAACCCCTCATCATCTCTGCCGAAGCCCGCTCTTTCCAATTTCACCTGACCCCTTGAATGTGCTCAAGATGTGACGGATTCCTCTGTCACGGCTCTGGAAGCCATTTTCTCCCTGTACCTGATGATTGGGATACTGGCTGCTCTGGAGAGGACCGTTCTCTCTGACGGGAGCACGGCCTTCGCGTCAGACCTGATTAGAAGAGCCGCCACTGGGAGCCTCCGTCCCTCAGCAGCGCTTGTGCCAGGAGCCTCATGGGAAAGCAATCTGTGCCGAGCGTGAGCTCATCAAGAAGCCTAAACGCTTGCCGGTGACATGACAATTATCAAGAGTTTCCTTAATCTCGACGAAAGCTCTTCCTGAATTCTAATGCTGCTGAAGAAAGAGTTCAGCAAATGTCTTCTGTTGGCCTGAAACAGCATCCTTGTAGGGATATTCTGGAACGGCTCCACGCTAATCATCGCTTTTTAAATTTGCTGATGAAAAAGGATGCAGAATGTAAAGACAACACTGTTCGGAGTGCTGCAGCAGAAGGACTCAGAGCTCCTGGCGTGACTAAGCAGGAAGTCACTTATAATCGAAGGAAAGGCAGCGTCGTCAGTACCTGAGAGCTTCTGTATTAATGCAGAATACAAATTACATTACAACGATCACACTCTAAAGAAAGGATTTACTCTTCTCAGCATTTATCAGGCCTAAAACCGTGGCTGTGAGTGTGTGAAAACAGTCAAGCGATGAAATATTGTCCATCCGATGAGAGCCATTCAAGAGCTTTTAAAGATCGATATCCCCAAGTTCTAGAAGAGGAAAGTAGAACTGGAGAGAACTTGATACACATGCATGTATGTGTTCATAGCAGGATATCTCTGTGTGATGAGGTGGTGTCTGAGCTATGTGAGTGGCTGAAGGCTGTCTGAATGCTTCCCTCAGGCTGTAAAGTGGGCGCCACAGCTCTGGACCCTAAGGAGCTGTCAATCAAAGGCATGAATCATTCAGAGAGCCTTTATCTTCCCCACCAGGGGTGCAATCCAGAGTGATGGTACCAAACAAGCCTTGCTACGTCTCTCACACACTTATAATATCTTTCACCTCCACTCCTCCTCATATCTTCACCTTTCCTCAGCTTCACAACAATTTCTCATTCATCCCTTCACCACTTTTGGGACTGAAGCCTGCCTACCAGACACAGCTGTCAACACAAACAAGCAGTAACCCCAGGGTGTCAAGATCAAGAGAAGGAACTGCACTGTGCCCTGTGGCTGCCTGTGTGTGTGTACATTCGAGCCTTACTGTGTTCTGCTGGCTCTGATACATATCACTGTGTGAAAGTAATCTGGACTGAACCCTTACAGGGGATCCAGGACTTAGGTGGAATACCACCCAAGCACTTACAGGTAGGGGTTATGGGATCTCCTCATTTGGTTGCAACTGATCAGATTATGTGCTGGGGATCTAGCTCTGTCTAATGCTGTGGCTTATTATGTGACTATGCAAGTGACTTCACATCATAAAGAGACAATAAGACGAAGTACTAGGAATACAAAGTTTCAAACATTGTTCAGAATAGTATAAACTAGAAGAAGGATGAATATGTAAAAGGATGAGTAAAAGCATAGATAAAGGAAGTTTTTCTTAAGTCAGCAGAATGCAGTTTTCTTTTGTTTCTTAAACACTGTTAGGGATTCTTTTGCAGGGTTGTTTTTAAAAGATCAAAGGAAAGTATATACACAAGAAGTCAAAAGGTTTTGAACAGTAAGATTTTTAATGCGTGTGTGTGTGTGTGTTTTAAGAATTCTCTTCTGCTCACCAAGCCAAATTTATTTGGTCCAAAATACAGCAAAAGCAGTAATATTGTGAAATGTGTTTACTATTTATTTTTATAAATAGTACCTTTTATAAATAGTACCTTTATTATACTATTTTTTTAGAAAACTGTTTGTTTTCTATGTGAAAATATTTTAAAATGCAATTTATTTTTGATCAAAGCTAAATTTTCAGCATCATTACTCCAGTCTTCAGTGTCACATGATCCTTCACAAATCATTGTAATATGCTAATTTGCTATTCAGTAAACATGTATTATTATTATTATTATTATTATTATTATTATTATTATTATCATCATCATCATCATCATCAAAATTGGTTCAGTAGGGGAGGGGGATTATAGAAAATAATACCTTTATTTAGCAAGGATGCTTTAAATTGATCAAAAGTGATCATTTTTAATGTTTATAATGTTACAAAAAGATTTCTATTTCAGATAAATACTATTCTTCTGAACCTTCTATTCATCAAAGAAACCTGAAAAAAAAATTCTACTGTTTTCAACATAATAATAATAATGTTTTTTGAACCCCAAATCAGAATATTAAAAAGATTTCTGAAGGATCATGTGAATGGAGTAATGATGCTAAAAATGATGATGAAATCACAGGAATAAAGTACATATTCAAATATATTCACATAGAGAAGAGTTATTTTAAGTAGTAAAAATATTTCAACATTTTACTGTTTTTACTGTACTTTGGATCAAATAAATGCAGGCTTCTTTAAAAACAATGAAAATAATAATAAAAAAACCTTTTGACTGGTAGTGTACATTAAAAATGCTATCCCGCACTTGGCTGAGCCTGATTAATTTTAACCATGCTCCTGTATTTTTGACCTGTACATGACATTGCATCCCTGTCCATCATGGCTGTATGATGAGTAGTAAGATTCCATCATTCTGAAGTACATTTTGACGTACAAGCTCCAAAGTCTGAAAATCCAGTGTGTAACTTTAAGAACTGTCACTATATGAACACATATTTTCTATAATTAAACATTTTTGGGTTTTAATCTAAAATGTTATGTTTCAAGAACGTGCAGTTGTTTGCCAGACATGTGCTCACTAGCATTTTTGAATTCTGTTCAGAATTAGCTAAATATGTCACCAATGAAATGGTCACTGCTAAAACAAATAATTGTGTGATGGTTTCAGTAGTGACTATTTATCATCTGTGTGGAAGTTGTATGACCAAGCATAAGATCAACAACAACTGAAAAGCAGTGTTTGCCTTTCCAAATATAGATGATAGAAACAACTGACACATTTCTAATATTTCATGCTTGATCAGATCTTTTGGCCTCTCATCACTGCCTGGGGCCTTGCCAGAATCAGGCTGTCTATGGCAACCATATATCAACCACGTTCCTAGAGTCCCAACACTTCACGTTTTGCATGTCTATTTTCAGCTCTTGGAGTCTGTAATAATGAGCTGATAAGTTGAATCAGGTGCATTTGATTAAGAAGACATGCAAAATATGCAGTGCTGGGGCTCCAGGGATGTGGTTAAGAACCATTGTCTTGCTAAGTTCTTCGCTGGTTGGCTCTGCCTCCATGAGCCAAATTTGAGTGAGGAATGTGTACCTGTTTGAGATGATGATGATGATAATGATGATAATCAGGTCCACCTAGTGTCAGCGCTCTGATCAGGGATGCCTTCATGAAATCTGCGTTGAGATGGGATCAGGAAATAGAGAATGGAGACAGCACACCTCTAGAACTGTCCATCTTCATTGATCTTTCCCATCCAAAGTAACAACTTCAATCTCTACGTTAATGTATGAACAATCAGCAAATGTTACAGCAGGCACACTTTAGGCAGGTGAATTCTCGCTGTCTTCGTGAAAGACTGCAAAGCTCTGGTAATCCCTGTATGTGAGCGGAATGGCCTCTCAGTCCATTACTGTGGTGTTAGTGGCTATAAGGTTGCCTTGTTGTTAGTGGCAGCGTTAATGTAATGCAATCCACTGGTCTCTCGCTCAGCCTGAATGTAGCAGACAGCGAGTCTGACCGGAGCGTGGCATCGATTCTAATGGGCTTTTTAGGGCTGTAATGATGGGAATCTGTTCACGCCTCAACTGTCATGCCTAATTATGACCAACCAAACAATGACTCCATTCACACTGGATCGAGTTACCTCCTCTCCTCCACCGGGTTATCACCATTAAGAGGATCCTGAAGCTAGTCTGCTGGTCCAGCTGTGTGAAATGTATATCCCAGAATGAATATATACTGCTAGACACATTTTTAATTGTCTTGAGAAGATGAAACCAAAATTTGAGAATTGGAAAGCGACACAACTATACCCTTGCTCCCTGATGTCCAATTAGGACCAACATGGCTTAATGGCTAATGTGAGGAAACATTACCACTCCTGATCCTTCTTAGCTGATATTTGTAATCTGCTGTTACCCTCTGCCATTTATAAAACATCTTGGGTGCTGTGATTTGAAGGCAATTCCTGCTTTCACACGAGCAAGAAAAACAATGAAGTGGTTACAGAGAACGAGATTGTTTTCTTCGCTTTTTTGTCATCACGGGAGTGTCTTTAGGAGCGTCTGCACCGCTTGTCAAAGCCATGACTCAATATCAGATAAATGTCTCCCAGTCAGAGATGTTTATGTACACATGCTTTTAGCAGGGCACTTACCTTTAGAGGTTAGATCTATAAAGAGATAATTGCTGTGTGAGTGAAGTCAATGGTCCCCGCGTCTAGATACCTTTGTCAAGTTTCACCATAAGTGTGTGTGTGTACGAGGAACCCTGTTTGTGAGGAGCATTTCCTTATGGGAAAACTTGCTTCTAACAAGGTAGAGTGTCAATATTTATGTTGCTGCTCAGGGTTGATATAGCACACATTAATCGTCTTCTGTGGTCGTGTATTACAGAAAAGAGGCAGTGACGGATTGTCCTGAGGGCAAATGCTGGAATATTCCAAGTGAGTGAATGAAAGTATGAAGTGCAATCATATTTTTCATCAGTATTTCAAACGTACCCTCAAGAGATGACAGGCTAAAGCTTGTCAGCAGTTTTCATCAAGAGTCATGGGTCAGCCATTCTTAAAAAAATGAAATGAGTCATTATCATTTTTACAATCAGTTCTCTATGGCAGTTCTTGCAAATGGGGGAGTTTATTGGTGGGGTATCGGTATCATTGATGCTCTGACATTTTATCTACCAGATAGATACCAGACAGGTGAAACGATATCAAGGTAGGGAGGATCAGTATAAATGCGGGGAGGGGCTAGAATGGGAGGTGGAGCTGTGTGTTGAAGGAGGCGGGGTATTTGTAAATGGGCATGGTTGCTTTCAGGATGGGTGGAGTTGTATTTGAGAATGAGCGGAGGGCATTGACCGCATCTTCAACTCTACTTTGTGTTGGGACTTTGAGTTAGGAGAGGAATGTCTATAATTTCTCCGTGTGACAGATATGAATGCATCAGCCCCGCGGCTACCATTAAACTTTTCATTTAGCAAAAACACACACAGCAATTAAAGCAGGGATGAAGACTTACATAAATACTTATTTGAAACGGACTGTGTGGGAAAGCAGGGTTGTGCAGGGACATGATCACCACTAAAAACCCTATTTCACTGTAGACAATCATCATATGTTTCTCACTCTCCACACATCTGTGAGGGTTTGATTGCCCTACTCTTTGAAGGCCCAATGATGACCTCCATCGACTGCGGCTCCTGTGTGTTAAATTGCTTGTCATATTTCTTTGAACAAAAGTGCTTGCTAAATGATTAAATATAATATAAATATCTGATGCATGCATAAAACCAATCTTATGGCTTTAGAAGGCTTGTAAGACAGTGTAAGTCTTAGGGTTGCCAAGGAAATGTTAGGGGGAAAAAAATCTGTGTAACTTAATGCATTTAGATTTTCAGGTTCTGTTGTCGTAAAAATGATCCAAAGTAACACTATTGTTTGTTTTGTCCGTGTTGAGTATGTTTGTTTATTAAGTGCCTCATTTAGTAAATAAATGAGCAGTGACTAACCGAAATGCCTCTGATTGGCCGTTTTGTTCCAGAAATCAACAGACATGTCTATGATTGGCTACAATGTTCAATGCTGCAAAAACATGTTGTAAATAGAAACCTTTGATGCTTTCCAGAGCATAAACGCACTGAAGTTTGCTATGAGGCGGCTGCAGCTTACTTTCGTTTTGTTATTTATGTTTATTTTGTTATTAAAGTTACAGTTACCAGTTCCACTTCCTTCTTCTCTGAGTCTTGAGCTTTGTTACATACATACATACACACATACATACAGGTGCATCTCAATAAATTAGAATGTCGTGGAAAAGTTCATTTATTTCAGTAATTCAACTCAAATTGTGAAACTCGTGTATTAAATAA
>JAHKKF010381131.1:0-11313 GCA_019740295.1 Labeo calbasu | reverse complement strand
ACAGAAGGGAAATCACTTTTACTGCACCTGCTGATCACACTGCTTTTGCCTTGTTTTCCAGTGCAAATCAAGATACACTGAGCTGCAAAATGAAGATAAGAAATCTTGATTTATGAGAAACTGGTCAAAATTAAAGTTTATGATTAAACAGTGGAGTCAGAAAAATGTACTTAATTTTCATTCCTCATTTGCAGATTTTTGTTCGTTTGAATCATAAACTTGCTTCATTTTATTCAATTTCTCAGAAGACTTTATGTCTTCATTTTGCATCTTCAGTAAATGTATCTTGATTTAAAGATGTTTAAACATTTGCACTGGAAAACAAGACAAAAACACTGAGGAAAATATTCATTTTTTGCAGTGCATGCAACATGTCATGACCTTTTTATAGAGCTTCATTTGTGAAATTAAGACTCTTTTAGGACCTGCAAAAACCCCATTCCTCCACGTCAAGACGAAATGACATAGTACCAGATATATATATATATATAAAATAAAGCAAATGAGATAATAAATAAAACATAAAACAAGCCTTGTTTTCTGAACTTGAAATTGCTCAAAATAAAGTTCATGAGTAAATTTGATTCAACTTAACTTCACTTTGTTGCTCAGAAAACAAGACTTTGCGTGTGCATTTTGCATCTACAGTAAATGTATCTTGATTTAAAGATGTTCAGACATTTGCACTGATACTAAGGAAGATATTCATTTTTTGCAGTGTATGCAACATGTCATGACTTTATGAATTTTGGACCTTTTTAGAGCTTCATTTGTGGAATTAAGACTCTTAGGCCTGCAGAAACCTTGTTCCTCCACAATCACATGGTACCGTATGTATATAAAATAAAGGAAGAAAGATAATACATAAGACATAATCATAAACTTGCTTCATTTAGTTCTGCTGCTCAGAAAACAAGACTTTGTGTGTGCATTTTGCATCTCCAGGAAATGTATCTTGATTTAAGGATGTTTATTTCTACTGGCCATAAGATGACAAAAATACATTGCAATTTATACAACATGTCATGACTTTTTTAGGCAACAAGTTGTGAAAATAAGACTCTTTTAGAACCTGTGGAAACCCTGTTCCTCCACGTCTAGAAAATGCAACCACGTAGTACTGGATTTATATAAAATAAATAAAAATAAGACGTAAAACAAGCCTTGTTTGCTGAACTTGAAATTGCTCAAAATAAAGTTTAAGAGTAAACTTGATTCAAAAAACAAGACTTCGTGTGTGCATTTTGCATCTCTAGTAAATGTATCTTGATTTTAAGGATGTTGAGATATTTGTACTGGAAAATGTGTTGCAACATGTCGTGACTTTTTTTATGCCACAAGTTATGAAAATAAGACTCTTTTAGAACCTGCGGAAACCTTGTTCCTCCACGTCTAGAAGACGCAACCACATAGTACTGGATATATGTGACCCTGGAGCACAAAACCAGTCTTAAGTCGCTGGGGTATATTTGAAGTAATAGACAAAAATACATTGTATAGGTCAAAATGATTGATTTTTCTTTTATGCCAAAAATCATTAGGATATGAAGTAAAGATCATGTTTCATGAAGATATTTTGTTAGATTCCTACTGTAAATATATCAAAACTTTTTGATTAGTAATATGCATTGGTAAGAACTTCATTTGGACAACTTTAAAGGTGATTTTCTCAATATGCATCCTCAGATTCCATATACTGAAATAGTTGCATCTCGGCCAAATATTGTCCTATCCTAAAAACCATACATCAGTAAAAAAGATTATTTATTCAGTATACATCTCAATTTCTAAAAATTGACCCTTTTTGAATTGAACCCAATTTTTCGCAGTGCATACAACATGTCGTGAATTTTGGACCTTTTTCAGAGCTACATTTGTGGAATTAAGACTCTTTTAGGACCTGTAGAAACCTTGTTCCTCCACGTCAAGATGCAATCACACAGTACTATATATATATATATCAAATAAAAGAATAAGATAATAAATAAGACATAAAACAAGCCTTGTTTTCTGAACTTGCTCAAAATAAAGTTTATGAGTGAAGTTGGATCAACTTAATTTTCACTCCCCATTGGCAGATTCTTGTTTTAATCATAAACTGAACAAGATACATTTAGTAGAATTGCAAAATGCACACACAAAGTCTTGTTTTTTGATCAGCTGAACAAAGTTGTATCTTGTCCAGTTGCTCAGAAAACAAGACTTTGTGCGTGCGTTTTGCATCTCTACTAAATGTATCCTGATTTTAAGGATGTTGAGATATTTGTACTGGAAAATGCGTTGCAACATGTCGTGACTTTTTTTAGGCCACAAGCTGTGGAAATCAGACTCTTTTAGTTTCTCCACGTCAAGAAGATGCAATCACATAGTTCTGGATATATATATAGATTTTATTATTTCTTCAGCATAACAAATATGTCAAAATAATAAAACAAAGCATTAATTTAGTACGAGAAAAAGAGGCTTGGTGTGATTTGTGCGGTCTGCGGTTACGGTTTGAGGAGAGTCGGTACCAGAACCATGATAGAAACGGGTTAAGACGGCTGGATTAGATCAGAAACGACGGCAAAAAACCACACTCGCTCCCGGCTTCACGCGACCAGGAGAACGTGTTTAGCGGAGCACCTCGAGAAAAGGCCAAGAACAGTGCGAAATCAAAATCAGTTTCTTCATGGAAAACAATCAGATCTTTCTGCTCGGATCGTTGCGTTTATTTCAAAGCTCTGCTCGATTTTCTCCATACATTCGTTAAACGTGATGGCACAGAGGTAAACAAACAAGCTGCCATTTTTGGACTAACAAACCCGGATCTTCGGAGACAAAAAAACCTTTTTTCCCCCCCACAGCTTCTGAAAGTAATACTTCGTGGACGCTGGAACGTAACAGGAGGACTACAGAAAGAAAAGTGGAGTTACACTGAAATGAAAGAATGAGAGTAAAACCAAACTTTACGGACAGAACCAGAGTTATTGGTTAATCGCTTCTATTAGTTAATTGCTCGCGTTAGGACTTGTAATTGGACGTGAGCCAGGTGAGCCCTTCGTAGAGTCCGTCGCCCGTCGTGGCGCAGGACGGCTGAACGTACCAGTTGCGATCTCGGATCCGGGTCAAGCCCAGCTTCTCCTGGATCTCGTGCGGCTTCATGGCGTCCGGCAGGTCTTGCTTGTTGGCGAAGATCAGGATGATGGCGTCCCGCATCTCGCGGTCGTTGATGATGCGATGCAGCTCCTGCCTGGCCTCGTCGATCCGGTCTCGGTCGGCGCAGTCCACCACGAAGATCAGGCCTTGGGTGCCGGTGTAGTAGTGCCGCCACAGCGGCCGGATCTTGTCCTGACCGCCCACGTCCCACACGTTGAACTTGACGTTCTTGTAGGTGACCGTCTCCACGTTGAAGCCCACCGTCGGGATGGTGGTCACCGACTGTCCCAGTTTGAGTTTGTACAAGATTGTCGTCTTTCCCGCCGCGTCAAGTCCAAGCATCAATATTCTCATCTCCTTGTTGCCGAAGATCTTCGAAAGCATCTTCCCCATCTTGTTGGCTGTGCATATATCACGTTAGTTGCAGGAAGAGGAACGCGGGGTTTTTGGTCTGGCAGCTTTGGCGAGCGACGCTCGGTCAGAAAAACGCATAAACAAAGTTAAACTTTGCAAAACTCCCACAGCACTGCGAACAACCCTCAAAAATCAGGAAAAAATCGTCCTAAAAGAACATGTGTGTAGACCTGCGATAGGCCTTTCGGATCTCCTCAAACTTCCTTCTTTTACACCGGCTGTCGGGTCGCCTTTTTTTTGCGCACATTCCCTTCGGACGCGTTCCGGATCGTGCGTTCGGCGTCTGAAAAAACTCCAGACGTCAGTCATTCATCCCGAGTTTCCCCTCTTCCGTCCCTGAAACACAAGCGAAAGCGGATGAGAAAAGGGAGGGGTGTCAAACACAACTTTATTCTTGTAGTTTCCCGTGCGCGACACTCGTATCCAGCGCGCGACCGCGTAATCGCAATGGCTTACCTCGTAAAACAGCCGCCCGCTCGCTCGCCCCGGGTCGGTTCTGTCCCCTCTTTTCCTCTCCGGTCGCTCTTTCAGTCCCGGTCGCGCTGCTGCTGTCGGTGTTACCGGAAAAGGTGCGGACCTGCTTCAGCCGCCACTTCCTCTCTTTCTTGCTCAGGCGCACTGCGCCATTTGGCATTCGAGCTCTCGGATCCTACTACGGCGAAGGCGCTGCTCTTTAATATTCATGACGCGTGAGCTTGCCATTGGACAGACGGCGGCTGCGTCAGCAGTGGCGTTGTTAATATTCAGCAGGCTGGGCTTGGAAGCACCGTGCAACACGATATGACTTCGTTAATATTCATAGATTCCAAAGTTCGCCTTTACTGAAATATGTAATAATTATAAAAATAATAATATGCACTACCAATCAAAAGTTTTCAATGTTTTTTAAAGTCTCTTTCGCTCACAAAGTCTGCATTTTTTTTTGAAGCAGTACAATTGTGAAATATTTTTAGTAACTTGAATATATTTTAAACTGTTATTGTTTGCTGTGTCTTCAGTTTACAGCTTCACATGATTCTTCAGAAATCATTCTAATATTCCGATTTGCTGCTTATGAAGCATTTCTGATTATTATTATTATTAGGCTTTTATTATTATTAATATTTAAAACAGTTGAGTACATTTTTTTCAGGGTCCTTTTGATTAATAGAAGGATCTTAGATCAACATTTATCTGAAATAAATTTTTTTGTAACATTATACACTATGCCATTCAAAACCTTGGAGTCAGTATATTTTTTTCCGGGAAAGAAAAGATAGAAATTAATACTTTTATTTAGCAAGGATGCTTTAAATTGATCAAAAGTGATGATAAAGACATTTATAATGTTACGAAAGATTTCTATTTCAGATAAATGCTGTTCTTCAGGACTTTCTATTCATCAAAGAAACCTGAAATTATCTACTTTTTTTTTTTTTTTTTGAGCAGCAAATCAGCATATTGGAATGATTTCTAAAGGATCATGTGACTGGAGTAATGATGCTAAAAATTCAGCTATGAAATCACTGGAATAAATTACATTTTTTTAAAAATATATTCAAATAGAAAGCAGTTATTTAAAATAGTAAAAATATTTCACAATTTTACTGCTTTTGCATTACTTTGGATCAATGCAGGCTTGGTGAGCAGAAGAGACTTCTTTAAAAAAACATTTAAAATCAATTACTTTTTACTGGTAGCCTAGTGTGCATATTTTTATGTTTTATTTTTTTCTTTGCATTTCTATTCTTGTTTTCAAATTAACCTGATATTTGTTGGAAACGCGATGGCAAATTTATTTTCTGATTCCAGCAACGGACGCATGAGGTCATTAATATTCATAAGATGGGCGTATGGACCTTCGCCGTAGTAGGCGTCGAAATACGAGTCAAGCCCGATCTGAATGAAATGGACGCCATTAAGACTCGGAAGAATTTAATTGTGGTGTTTTTTTTACAGCCTGTTCTGTTTAAAGCACCGTTCAGATATGATATTTGCCGTGTTGTGAAACGTTTTTAATGTTCGCCCACGTCCGCTGAGGGAGTTTTCGCGTGCTGCCCCAGTGGCATCATTTGACGTCGAAGGGGCGGAACTCATGACGTGACATCGAGTTCAAAAAATGCCTAGTTTAAATAAAACACCAGACAGACCTATAAATACATGCATATTTGCATATTTCCGAAGAGCCGACCTCCACGTGTAGCAAATATATCGACCAGCTTTTATGTTTGTTTTATTTGGAAAGTGTTCACGTCAAAGAGAACTTAGTTCTGCCTTGACTGTTGTTCCTTTATTATATAAACCCTGAACTCGATTTCACACCCATAAAGCCCAGAATTTGAAATACCCAAAATGCATTTCCGTTATATTTTAACATTATATTTCAGTTCTTTTCAGTTCAACTGTGCATATTTTTACCATGTTTTGTTTAACAATTTAAGGAGGAAAATCATGTTTGAGGTAGGTCTACACAAAAGTAAAGCCTTTATTCATTTAGCTTTCCAGCGTCTATTCAAAACACCAACAAAAACAGTCCTGTAGAAATACAACAAACATAGACTGAATCTGTTCATTCTTCATTTAAATGCAGTAAACTAACTTCACAAATAAGCCAGAGAAGTGCTAAATCTACAAAAAAGCACAAAAAGCTAAAACCCTATTTAAAATGCAGGTTATATTGTTTCATAATTAGTTTACATACAATGATACACATACTGGGGATATTGTTTTCATTGTAACGGAGTACTGTAACTAAATAAAAAAAGGAAATTGCTGTTTTACCTCACAATTTGTTTTTTTAGTTTACATCTCGCAATTCTGGATGTTTATTTCTGCCATATATTTAAAAATTAAGATAAAAAAAAAATATAAATATAAAATATATTAAAAATTTTGACTTTTTATCTTACAGTTCAGGCTTATATTTCACAATATAAATTTTTCTTCTCAGAATTGAGAGCTTATATCTCATAAACACTCTAAAAAAATGCTGGGTGAAATATTGACAAATTCACCAACTGGGTTGTTTTGACCCAGTAGTTGGGTTAAATGTTTCACACAACCTTCTGGGTAGTTTTAGGGTTAGGGTTTTTATTTAACTCAAATATTGTTAAAACGTTACTATATTATTATATTATATTGTTAAAACAGTTTATTATTTAATTATTAAGTATTCAACTTATTTATAAATGTTCATTTATTGACGATCTTAATAAATGTTAATTTCCAGCCTATTTTTGGTTCATTTAAGCAAGAAATACAGTAATTTTTAAGCAAAAGTTGAGTTAAATAAAACTACCCAGAAGGTTGGGTTAAACATTTAACCTAATCACTGGGCAGTGTTGCCAAGTCTGCAGTTTTCCCGCTGTTGCTGCGGGTTGTTTTTCATGTCCGCAGGTTGAAGTGACCCCAATATAGTGATATTTACCAGGGGAACCCCGCCAACTCCCTAGAACTTTTTTTTTAACGGTGAGCCCCCCTTAAAAATGGATTGGGCTAGTTTTTGGCTAGTTTGAGTAGCAACTGGCAAGGTTTTGTTGTGAAAACCTGGCAACCCTGCCTCTGGGCTAGTCCATATTTTACCCCGCGTTGGGTTGTTTTTAAACTAGCATTTTTTTGAGTGTAATTGTGAGTTTACATCTTGCAATTCTGATGTCATATATTTGGCAATTCACAATTAGGAGGAGAAAAAAACAGAATCAGTGTTGCCACGTCCGTGGTTTTCCTGTAGAAATGGGCTACACTGTTGTCGTGGGTTGATTTGATATACACAGGTTAAATTTACTTCAATAACGTCATGTTTAGCTCATGAAATGCGAATTTACCAGGGGAACGCTGACAAAAAACATGTATTTTATCCCCCAGAATGCGACTGGGCTAGTTTTGAGTAGCAATCAGACAGGTTTTGTTGTGAAAACCTGGCAACCCTGGACAGAATTGTGATATATAAAGTCGCAATTCGTTATTTTTATCGCGTGGGTTTCATTGTAGCTACTCTTCGACGAATAAAGATAACTTATTTTGAATAAATGTCGAATGATTCCATTTTGTGGGCCGCGTTACGCCCCCTATCCGTAACCCGGGAATGACGTCACCAGTGTTTTGAGTGTGGTGGCGCAGTGCGCAGGCGCAAAACATTCGTGTCCTTCTCTCGTCGCTCGACGCAGCGGGTGTTGAATGCGATACAGCGCGGCCGTTCGACCACATGTTATCAACTGCATAAAACTTCGAAGAAGTTGTGAAAATATCTGCCGTTTAAACCCAGTTTCATGGAAGATTCTGGTAAGTATCCTTCCAGCTGTAGGTTTCCCGCGATTCGCGTGCGTTCGTTTCTAGAAAACTCTGAGGTAAACGAGCGGCGGCGGTTTGTTAGCAGTCTAGCTAACGTTAGCGCGTGAGCAGACCAGGCCGAAACCAGACCGTTTTCATCGTTAATAACACGTTGTGCTGGTTTTGAAACCAGTTCGCATTTTAAATGCCACCGAACGCATTTTAAAGCGTGTTTTGATCAGTAAGTTACGTGCAAACGTTTGCAAACCAACTCCGACGAGTCATCATGCTGAGTCGTTTGACCAGGAAACGCAATGCAAACATTTCATAACCGTAAATAAGTTCTCCATTGCTCTTCAGTTCATGTATATATTTCCGTGGTCGTCTCTTGATCTTTTCTGATGCGTTTGTGGTTTGTATGGAGTTTACAGTTTTATTCAGTGAATGAACACTTGTTTAAACAGACTGAAACTCTGCTGAAATCTTGAAAAAATGAACTTCTTTAGTATTTTTCTCTTGTTTCGCAGAACAGATATTCTAAACATTCTCAAATCAAGATACAAAATGACGACATAGTCTTGTTTTTTGAGAAACTGAACAAAAGGATGTGAGTTTATGCTTAAAACAAGACCAAATATCTGTAAACCCTTGAATTAAGTTGATTTTTATGTCTCCGTTGTCGATATTTTGACTTGTTTTAATCATAAACTGACTTCATTTTGATCAATTTCTCAGAAGACGACTTATCTTTTACCATTGTTCTTATATAAATGTTTATTTTTGTAAATTCAGTTAAGCTTCTTGTGCTCCCTAGATATTTGCATTTAAAGAAAATGCTTAAGTTTTTGAACAAGAAGTGTTTAAAGAAATTTCTTCTGCTCACCAAGCCTGCATTTATTTGATCCAAAGTACAGCAAAAGTAGTAAAATTGTAAATGTTTTTCCTATTTAAAAATAACTGCTTTCTATATGAATATCTTTTAAACTGTAATTTATTTCTGTTATCAAAGCTGAATTTTCAGCATCATTACTCCAGTCTTCAGTGTCACATGATCTTTCAGAAATCATTCTAATATTCCTATATTTAAAACAGTTGTCTGTTTATTTGAAATAAAAAGCTTTTGTAACATTACACACTGTACCATTCCAAAGCTTGGAATTGTTTTTTTTTTTTTTTTAAGAAATTACAGAAATTAGTACTTCTGTTTAGCAAGTATGCTTTAAATTGATCAAAAATGATGATTAAAACATTCATAGTGTTACAGAAGATTTCTATTTTGGATAAATGCTGTTTTTCTGAACTTTTTATTCATTAAAGAACCTAAACAAATTCTATGCAACTGTTTTCAAATACAATAATAATAATAATAAATGTTTGTTGAGCAGCAAATCAGAATATTAGAATGATTTCTGAAGGATCATGTGACTGGAGTAATGATGCTAAAAATAGCTTTGAAATCACAGGAATAAATCATTTTTAAAATATAATCAAATAGAAAAGTTATTTTAAAAGGTAAAAATATTTCACAATTTTACTGATTTTGCTGTACTTTGGATCAAATAAATGCAAGCTCAGTGAGCAAAAGAGATTTGTTTAAAAAACATTAAAAACCTTACTGTTCAAAAACTTTTAACAGGTAGTGTATGGTGTTTCTTGCAATTTATTTCTTAAGTTTTACTTTAATGAAACTGACAGAAACCCTGTAAATATTTTCACAAGTCACAATATTGCTTGGTTTTATATTGCCAGCAAAACTATGTTGTCTTGAGACTTACATTCAATGTGTTTGTTTCAGGTGAGCCCATGACCGGGATGTTGGACACGAATGCCCCTGATAACGGGGACGCTCCTGCTATGGAGAGCACGGGAGCCGAGTACGGCACAGACCCGACCGCGACCGACTGGACGGCGGCGCAGGCTCCTCTCGCGAACCCGGAAAGTCAAGAATACGAGCAGGTCCAGCAGGCGTCAACATTAGAACAATACCAGCTTTACTCAATGGAGCATATCAAGTCTGCAGCAGAGAACATCGACCACACAGCCAGCGCTTCAGACCCCAGCGCGGAGAGCTCTGAGCAGCAGACGGAGTCGAACGGACAGCACGTGGAGCAGGACGTGGCAAAGCAGGTGGGAGCGGGTGACTCGGAGAGCCCGTCCAATATGGAGCTGGAAGACGCACCCAAAGAAACGGCAGAAGCGGTGGAACCGGCAGCAGACGCAGATGCCGCAGATGCAACCACCACACAAGAACCTGCGCTTCCTGCAGATTACGAGCGGCTGTCGAAGGTTGTTGAGGATAATCCTGAAGACTTCAATGGCTGGGTCTATCTATTGCAGTATGTTGAACAGGAGGTAAGTGCTTTTATTACTAGGGTGTCGCATGCATTACAAGCATTCTTCAGTGGCTCATGAGCTTTTGTTTTGATTCAGAACCACCTGGTGGCTTCAAGGAAGGCGTTTGACGCCTTTTTCCTGCACTATCCCTACTGTTATGGCTACTGGAAGAAGTATGCTGATATCGAGAAGAAGCATGGCTACATACACATGGCTGATGAGGTAAGTCTAAATGACTTCGGGACTGATCAAGGTGCAAAATTATTGCAATTATTACAGCGATTATGGGACGATTTTGAAGTTGAGGGCTAACTGACATGAGCTAGAATACACAGAGTTCAGGAAGAGCAAGACGAGCGTTTGAGAGAAAAAGTATTTAAATTGTATGTTTTTAATGAAAATAACTGATCATTTCACTAGATAAGACCCTTCTTCCTCAGGATCGTTTACAACTGCATTTGTGATCGTTTGAAGCCGCATTTAAACTGCTTTTTGGAAGTTCAAACTCAGGGCACCATATCAGTCCATTACTTGCATCACTCAGCATGTTTTGATAAAAAACATCACACAAATGAATCAATTTGAATCTTTTTCCTGACACAGGTTTACCGGCGAGGTCTGCAGGCCATTCCGCTCAGCGTCGACCTGTGGCTGCACTATATCACTTTCCTGAGAGAGAACCAAGACACCAGCGACGGAGAGGCTGAAAATCGCATCAGAGCGTGAGTGCAACTTTTAACACCCTTAAAAATAACAACACTTCGCTGTTGCATGTTCTGCAGACGTGTGGTTTCAGTTTACAATCAATACATACTGCACATTTATGCCAATAGGTTGATTACTGTTGATGAAATATGACGTTATTGTAATAGTTGTGAGATTCATATTTTATCTTACTCATTTGGAGCAGCTGGAAGTAGTAAAGCAAAGCCATTTCAAAATAAGAGTCGTGGTGTCTTTCAGGCATGTTTTATGATTAAAAGTTGTCCATTATGCATATTTTTATTGCCTTTTATTGTCATATCAGTAAAATCCAACATCGTTCAACCTCTAGTTTACAGTTATTCTTCATGTCTGCTTTTAGCAGATTCTTTTATCTAAAGTGACTTACCAAAGCAAAATTATGTACAGGTGTTTGCATACAAATACATACAAATATTTGGTTTAAATGTGTGTGTA
>JAHKKF010381127.1:0-11238 GCA_019740295.1 Labeo calbasu | reverse complement strand
AATTTGATGATCGCAAGTTGCATTTCAAAAACGGTAGGTAGTAGTATAATATGGATTACACATAATAGGTTATGTAGTCTAACTACTTTTTGATTACTTTTGATCTAACTTGTTTAGCACCAGTGTTTCTATAAATATGAAAAAGTGAAATTTTAGATTTTTTTAAGACCTTTTTAAGACACCTTACATGAAATTTAAGACCTAAACCTGTAATTGAGATGCACATAATATCACATACAAATATGTAATATTTAATGTGTTTAATGTAAAAGGAAAACTAAATTTCAATGCTGTCATAAATTATATTTATTACTACAACATACAGTGAACTTTTTATATCAGCGGATAATATTCTAGTGTTGTCACTGTACCAAAATCTTTACTTCAATACAATACCTGACTAAAATGTCACAATACTACTACTGAATCGATACTATTTTAATGGCTACATTATTATTATTTTTTTTTAACAAAAAGCATGTCTAATTAATTGAAATCATGAAACTTGCAGAATTTAACAGCAATTTATTAAAAGTTAAACAGAAATTACACGTGTTTAAGGCCCTATGAAATACATTTTATTATTTTTCTCAAATTTTTGTTTTTCATTAATTTTATTCTATTGTAATTGTTTCATTACATTTTAATAATCAAAAGCATGTCTAATAAATTTATAAAGGATAATTAAAGAATTCATTTATTATATGCTGTATATTAATTTATTATATGCTTTTCAGAAATACTGTGTTGTGTATTTACAATTTTCTGGTGAATAAATATTTTTTCTGGTAAATATTCCTTAGACATTGTTTTAATAATATTTTTATTAGTCAATATCTTTACATTAAGTTATATATTCATGTATTTCAAATAAGAAATGTTGGGGGGATGCACACTTTTAAGCATATTAAACTACCCACAGGTGGCGGTTTTGTTGCCGTTTGATGTTTCTCATATGCAACAAAAATGGCAGCGCTTATGAGTTGAACAACTGGTGGTCGCGCCAGTGCAACCGCTCACAAAATTCAGTTGCACCGGCAGAAAAAAATGGTCGCAAAATGCAACCATTTGGTCGTGGTCTGGAGCCCAGTATATTCCAATATACTCTTTGTTATCAACATTCTGAAATTAATTAAACATTAAATCAGAGCAGGGTTAACAGTAAATTAATTGGTACATTTAGAAAGGAAAACTAAAAAAAAATAAAAATAATATTAATAATAATTATTATTATTATTATTAAGCGAATCAATAAATGATGAATAACTTACTGCCGTTATGTGAACAATATTCTACTATTATGTATCACGTACTAGCCACAAAAGTAACTATAATCTGATAATGAGCATTTTAAAATGTAATATACTGTAATTACAAATTCTTAATTTTTGAAATCTGATTATGTAATCAGTTACTATCCAGCACTGTCTGTCGCTTTTCACATCAGTCAGACACTCTTTTCCTGTCTATGTGGGCAGTTCTTGGCCAGAATAAACTATAGGACCTCTACAATAGTCTGGCCCCTAAATGGTTTGTGATAATTGAATCAAATTTTTTATGTAACAGCTGAAGACACAGTACTATTTCTCTGTAGAGCTGCAGTGTGGACACAGAACTGATCACGTAGAGGTTCCAGCCGTGACCGCTGTCAGCCGGCTCTGTGGATTTGCAGACAGAGGTCTTCCTGGATCTGAAGAACGTAGAAGAACATGATAACAGTCTTAGATCACAACTCCACAATTGCATTTACAGCTTGTGTTTCCTTGAGTTAAGGTGCAGCCACATTTAATGTAGTTTGCTGATTTTTTTACTGGTGAAATCCAGTAATTTCAATATGAATACAGACAACTGGAAACTTTGGGCTAAAGATTTCGCAATGATAATTTCGCAGTTGGTCGTGCAAATTTGCTGTTTTGACTGACATACAGCTGCTTTTTATAAGCGAGTTCTGTGTGAGCTGTGCTACATACATCAATACATAATTGATATTTTCAACGAATTTCAAATTTTGCAAATATGACTGCACCTTTAGCCCACATACACTGCTCTACATGTGTCAGTAACAGGTTATTTCATGACACAAATACCAATAAACAGGGTTTCTGCAGGTTTATGAGGGTAAATTAAAGACCTTTTTAGGACCAACTAAAGAAAATGTAAGGGAAAAAAAAAAACTGAAGGGAAAACAATACAGCAATATGTTCTCCAAGTACAGTTCGAGTTTTACTCTCACTTTCAAATTAGCAGCAATTCAGCATCTAGCAATTGTTTGTTTTTAGTTTGTTTCAGTTTCCCCTCTTTTCCTTGTTTTCCTCTGGTAAAAGTGCCGGGCGCATTTTACTTTCACTTTCAAATTAGCTGCAATTCGGTGTCAAGTAGACGTTTGTTTTTAGTTCGTTTCTTAGTACTTTTCTTCGCTTTCCTCCTGTTTTAAGTAGCTTGTAAAAGCATTGTGCGCATTTTTCCATCACTTTTAAATTAGCAGCATTAACGTAGCGTAACAAACTTTTATTAACAAAACGAATAAAAACACACCATGTTAAATGCATAATATAAAATGATAACTAACACAAAGTTTAAAAGAGTATACAAAACTGAAAATCAGTAAACACTATGTAACCAAATAAATAAGAAACGTGGCAAGTTTATTAGCAAAACGAATAAGAAATGATGGAAGTACAGCATACACTTTGATGTAATATATATATATGTGATGCGATCCTGGGAAAATCCTGGGATCCTTGGAAAGGGCTTGAACCCAGCTTTCATATGGTATCAAAACCTAAAAAAGGTCAAATTTCACCATGTGTTGGGTTTTCCTAGATCGCATATATTTATATATATATATATATATATATATATATATATGATAAATGGCAGAAGTCAACAGGCTTTTCAAAATCCATATATTTTTTAAAACAGGCGCTTTTGCATTTCCACCATGGTCCTGTCTTTCTCCTCTCTCTCTTCTTGTTAGTCAGCTCGACTCAGTCTCTTCAGGTGATAAATGAAATCTGATTTGTGATGCGACTGTTGTTCAGCACACTGCATCGAGCATGAATTTCAAGGCCTCAATTCAAAAAAATCGATTTAAGACTTTTTAAGACCCGCGGAAACCCCGAATAAATCAATTTTAATTGCTGGGACAATTATGTTAAATTGCTGGTCTGGAAGGGATTGTGGGATTAGTTTAGCTGTGGTTGGTTCAATTCTGTTAAAGGTTTACAGATTTCTGTTAACATTAAAGGTTTCTCTAAATAAGAGGACGTTCTGAATCGCAGTGAAAGCTTTACATCTTATTTCTGCATCTGAACAAAACTGGGATGTTAGACAAATTCTGAATGGCTGCATGCAGGTAACACTCAGAGTGGGTTAGGGGGGATTTTAGGGTTTGTTTCAGACCGGTCCAGTGTTAGGCTCATGCTATTCGCTAACTTACAGGAAGGACCTGGACAGAAGGCTTTCCAGTGTAGGCGTTGAGGACGGCTCTAGACCTACAGCTACTAAAATGCCTGTCAGGGCTCTGTGTTCCCTCGATTCACTACAATAAGAGTTACAGGCCATTTACACAGCACACTATGATACATCTACCAAACAGCAAAGTCATGCTGAAAAAAGTCAAGAAGTCAAACTGTATGAAAAACAAGAGTGATTGTAAACACACACACACATACGTGTTTTTGCGGGCTGGTCTCTCCGTGTCCTCTTTGCTGTCCACATCTGCTGCCGTGAGAAGAACGATATGATTTCCGTCCTGACAGAGAATCTTCAGTCCAATGAAGAGCTGGATCCTCAAAGCGCACACCTCCATTGTGATGGGAGGACAGGCCTGATAGGACACAATTCAACACTGACTAGTCATGAAGGGAATATTAGAGGTTCCTGAACATGCGAAACTCACTGCCATGATTTTAGGGTTTTGTGGAGGGTTGGTAAGATTTCCGGAGTTTTTCATGGAAATTTACCACAAACAATTATATTTCATTAACGGGACTGCATCTTAAGCCACTACGATATTCATTTTTCAAGATATGAATTAATTTCCTCTTTCAGAGTAAGTTTCTGTGACATTTTTATTCATTTTATCATCTGTTAAAAAGCTGGTGTGAAGTAATAATAGCACAGTAAAAGCCACATGATGAATCACTTAAGTTTGTAGAGCAAACAGTGCAGGAGAAGATTAAATTGTAACCCCAAAAAAAGCCCACTGTATCATATTTGATACACAATTCTCCAAATTATCAACATCTACAACACAATCAGCACTTTCATACTTTTTAGCAAGGCAGTGTCATTTTTAAAATGCCCACCTTCACATGTCTTTTAGCAGTAAAATATTCACAGATTTTTATAAAGTAGACAAAAATAACTTTATATTGTTAGTAATATTTCTAAATAAAAACTTTCTGGACTGAAGCAATTTTAAACTTGATAAGCCATACATCATTTTATCTATTATGAAATATATAATCCATCAGAGCATTTATATGTTCATCCCTCAAATATCATTGTATTGCATGTGCTTCCCCTCCACAATAAAAACTGCAGAGCTTTGATCATGAAACTAAGCATTTAATCATCTTACTAAGACTATTATTGGGAGATATAGACTGACAACTGATATTTATGAATTTTATGTAAGTAGTGTGCGACACTATTATAAAGATCACACTGACTTCCATTACAACTATCGGAAATTCATTTTATTTTTTTGTCCACATGACTATACTGCACCAAATTGCAATTTTTTGCTCAGTTTGAGCTGAGTATAAGGTCAATATTCTCCTGTATCATACTATATGAGTCATAAAAGCCTAATGTATTTGCATATATACTACACTAAAACACATAAGGACACAGAAGCCATTTTTTAAATATATATTTTGTCTAAAGGTTCAATAAACTTTACAAAAAAAAAAAAACATTTTACATTAAGGTTTACAGGGTTAATATGTCCTCTGAGAGGTTTTAATAGTAATACTGAGTTAGACGACTGAGAATAAAGGAATGTCAATCGTTTAAAATATGAGAAAAATATACAAAAACACAGAAACCTATGATGACTTGCTTTACCTTCATGGTGGTGTCGATGTATGGGTCATCGACCCGAGCTGCTACCGCACTGCATCTGACGGTGAAACACTGGAGAGCATTCCTACGGCAAACAACCACAAATTAACTACAACTAACTTTCGAAATGCATGTTATTAATTCAAGGTTCACACAGATACTGTAAACAAATTCCAGGAATTTCAAATACTTTTCAAGCACTACTTTTTCGATTTTCAAAGACTTTAATCAGAGATCCCACTTATCAAAGAATGTCTTCTATTTCAAATTCTAAAAAAAAAAAAAAAAGAGAGAAATAGATAAATAAAAATGTATTAATAAATGTACTAAAGTATTACAAAGTATACTACACTTTTATAATAGTAAACCATGATCTTAAGGGATTTGTATTTGTGTATACTTTTTTTTTTTGTTTTGTTTTTATAACTGTACAGCCTTCTGTACTGTTTTCAAGTTTTTTTTTGTTTAAGAAAAAAAAAATCTAATCAAAGAAAGACTCACAAAGTCAACCCAAAATCCCTATCTGAATCAAATGATTCATGATCCACGTTCTGAATAATTATTCGCGAACCATAATTTTAGATCAGTATCGCGAATCATTAGATCGGAACTTCAAATCACGTATTGCAAATCGTTTGATTTGAATCATTCAATTTGCGAAATGATTCACAAACCTGTTCCAGTCTAAATCAACTGATTCATGCGCTCCAAAGTCTTTATCCAAATCAAATGATTTGCAGTGAACCATTCAGAGACGCAATGGTTTATCTGATTGTGAGTTTCGAAAAGCTCTGTTTCACCCATCACTACGTGCTTTTTAAAATTGTTACAAGCAATGTCGAAAATGAATGGCTCTTTTGATTCAATCTGGTTTTTGCTAGTGAATCGCTTGACATGAATGATCAAAGTCACGAGATTGAATCAATCAGAGCGGATCCAGTAAATGACTCACTCAATTGATTTGGTTCATCTGTTCCTCTTTTGCATCTTCAGCCTTGTTTACACAACACTGTCAGCACTACTACTTGCTTACCTCGATTGTTTTCTGACATTATCTGAAATAAGCTAAAAAAGATCGAATGTTTCTTGAATTGCTTGCATTTTGTGTAAAAAGATATGTGCTTATTGACAAAATTAAACACTTATTTCATAGATGCGTGGTCTTTCAATTACTCAAGCACTTTTCAAGTACCTCTTCAGGAATATAGCTATTTCAAGGGCTTTAAACACTAGTAAGAACCCTGTTGATCCTACTGTGAATGTATGATTCATACTACAATACAATACTGGTTCTTCAAATATATTTGAATGTTTTGTTAATGACAAAATAAAACCATTAACTGAAACCTGCTCTTCTCACATGGAGTGTATGACAGCACTCATAGACACCAATTTATAGCAGTTCATGTGTTGTGTTGTGCTGTGTGTGTGCTGTGGACAGCAAGAAATTGCCCATCCTACCTGGTGATGACGTAGAGGAACTGGTCACTCAGTACAGCCTGATGGGCCTTTTCTGGGTACTGATATGTGGACATGAGCTCCACTGTGTTCTTCAAGCTGTACATGTAACCGGTGTTCGGCAAGGAGAAGAAAACAAACACACAAGTAGGTTCCCCACGTTTGGAGATGGAGGCTTCTTCCTGTTTACCTGTTCAGACAGCAGGAGGAAACCATTCAGTCCAAAACAAAGGGGTGTGGGAAAGTGAATGTAGCTTACCAATAAGCTCACTTACCAGTAAACATAGGGTGGAGCTGCAGGGAATGCAAGTGTGTCTCCTCAACGCTGCAACCTTGAAAGAAATCAGGCGCAAACCTCCTAGACAGGGCAGATTAGAGAAGTGACATCTGACAATCTGACAAACAAACACGACACGGCGACTCACTTTCTTAAGCTGTTCGCTATACCTGAATAAGACGTAAACCACACTCATGTCCCCTCGGCTATCTGCCTCCATACCAGTCCACTCCAGGACTAAAGAGATGCCACACTCCTGTGCGTCATTACCCAACATCTCCTGATGCTTTGGGAACAGAAAGAAGTCCTCTTGCTCAAGAAGCGGGCTGAATTCATCTTTTGTCATCTCTTAAAAAATGAAAATTCAAATTCACCCAAGTGTGTGACGTAAATGTAATCACCAGCATAGTATGCGTACCTGCATCTTCATCTAAGCTGGTTTCAGTCATGATATCTTCAGGTAGCAGTGCGTGTTCATCTGCAGCCTGGCTGCTCTTCTGCCGCGGGGTGAGTTTTACCACCAGGATCTCCAGATCCGTCTGAAGGGCTACGTATCCAGCACAGAAGGCCACCTGAGACGGGCTCCAGCCCTGGATATGAAGAATAAGGACCCTCTCAAAGTCCAGCACAGAAAGCTGCTCGCTCAGCGTCTGTCGCTTCAGACTGAAGACCACCAGACTCTTGGCACAGCCAACTAGAAGATCACCTGCCAAAGTAACGCAATGCAAACTTTCTCAATTGTTATGTGTGAAATATGAATAGATTATGAAGTGCGTATTTTGTGTTTGTATCTCAGTTTGTGTTCAAGCCATTAAGGACAGCAAGCCATGTTTGTTTACCACTAACCATTTGGATTGAAGGGGCAGGCGAACTCGTGAAATTATTTTTGTGTTTCAGTGTAAGTGTTCTCACCAGTAAGACTGCAGCATGCCATACACAGCGGCGGCTCAAACAGAGGGATTTCGATGATCTCCATCTGCTCTTTAGGAGTTCCGCGGAAGGACGAGCCGCGCAGGAGGTGACCCAACAGACGCACCCCAACACGAGTCTTCTCTGCAGCCTGGTACCTCCAGTTAGTGTAGGCCCTGAGATATGTGGCCTTGTTCTTCTCCTCAATGGTCACTAGGTAGTCCCCTAAAAACAAAACAGCCACAGAAACTAATGACTCAAATCAAAACAAAATCAAATGTTTGTCAGTACATTTAGCAGCACACTTTCAAAGACAAAAGAAGTAATTATGATATTGCACATAAAGATTCTTACTCATATGGGACAATAAGTACTTTAAACTGTATCTAACTGCATTTAATATAGATTAAAACTAATATAAAATGCAAATAGCATTCAATTAAGTGTCTGAAAACTTAAAAACTAGCATTCAGTTAACAGTTTGGTAAAGTTGAGGTCAAAAGTTTACACCCCCCTTTCAGAATCTGCAAAATGGTAATTATTTTAACAAAATAACAGGGATCATACAAAATGCATGTTACTGTTTATTTAGTACTGACCTGAATAAGACATTTCACATAAGAGATATAATCCACAAGACAAAATAATAGTTGAATTCATAAAAATGACCTCATTCAAAAGTTTACATACGCTTGATTCTTAATACTGTGTTGTTACCTGAATAATTCACAGCTGTTTTTTTCCTTCTGATGCTCCAGTATATAAAAAAAATATAGTATTTAGGCAAAATAAGAAAAATGTACACATTTTCATTCTGTTCAAAAGTTTTCACCCCCCCTTTATTTCTGGAGCATCAGTGAGCATTTGAACCTTTTGTAACCAGTCCCTCAGTTGTCCTCAGTGTGAAAAGATGGATCTCAAAATCATACAGTCATTGTTGGAAAGGGTTTAAATACACAAAGGCTGAACATGCAGGAATTTTCTGCAGAACAACAGGCAGATTAACTATTCAGGACAAACAAGGAACTTATCAACAACTTTCACTAAACAAAAAAACGGCTGTGGATCAGTCAGGTAACAACACAGTATTAAGAATGATGCATATGTAAACTTTTGAACAGGGTAATTTTTATAAATTCATTATTTTCTCTTCTGGACTATATGTAAACATACGCCAAATATATTATTCAGGACAGGTTAGTACTACATAAACAATAACATGTCATGCATTTTGTATGATCCCTCTTATTTTGGTAAAATAATGAACATTTTACAGATTTTCCGAGGTGTATGCAAGCGTTTGACCTCAACTGTATATTCTTTTAAAGTATATTATTTCCGTAATAAGTACACTTTCGAAAAGTTTGCTAAACTGCACTGTTTTCACAAGGAGCCATGGTACTTTTAAGACACTTATTGTAAATCACACAATCATCTCATATTCAAGCGACTCATATTACTGTGCTGTCACTGACCCACGGCGCTGTGTCGGATGCTGAGCACGGAGCCCATGCTGCTGAAGCGGCATATGAGCGGACATCCCTCCTGCTGCAGGTTATACGCCTCGATCTTGCAGCCTCCGGCGCTCACGACAAACAGCGCCCCGCCGCCGCAGCACACCAGCCCGGGCTCCTGCTCCGCCGCGACGATGTGCTGAGAAGCGAACGGGTGGCAGTTATAGACGTGAACCATTTCTGCGGCGGGGTCTGCAGTCTACATGTCTGTGAAGAATCACGGAAGAGCTGTATAAACAAAGAATACGTGACAGAGTGATAGTTCGCATGACACAGGGATTTAAAGTAGGCGTGGTTTCGCGGTCCGGAAGCGTTCTCTATTGGTCAGGTGCGATGGGTTTAAATATCAATTTAGCTATTTTAACTATTCACTGTGTATTTTCAATTTAATTGCTATTTATGTTTCTCTGTGTCATTATTTAGGCAATAATAAATTGTTTAGGTTCCTGCTGATGCATCACATATGTCGTAGCGTGGTCACGAGAAAGCTGTTACTTTTTTCAGCGCTGGTTAGTTTGAACTAATCACAGCCGTTTGAGTCTAGAAAACTGGAATTTTTAAAAAACAATTTTACATAGATTGACGGGGCGGATTTTAATTTGTATTCCAAGAATTAATTATTAGTATTAAAGGTTTTAAACGATTATATGTAATCACGTTCAAATGTTCTACATTAGACAAAAATCGTCTAGAGATATGAATGCGGCCCAATGGAGGACTCGGCTTTCTGAGCCGGTAAGCGCCACCTGAAGGAAAAAAACAAATGTGGCATAGTACATAGCAATCTACATTTGCTGCACAACGATGAATGTGCTTAATAGTCTGATCAATATCACATGCCTCAGTCTTGTGACGATCAGCCCAAAATCATTAACACCCTCAGACGTCAGTTCACGTATGAATCGAAAGTAAAAATAAGCTCTGTAATAAACACGAGTGAGTCACTGGCATAAAGTTGGCTTGACGTTGGACGTTAGATATTGGCAAATTTAGGGACGTCTCTAAAGTTACATACGACATTAGTATACACTTTTCTAACTTCAATAGCATTTACAGCGAACGACTTACAGTTACACAACCAACTGTAAAGTGTTCATGTAGGTGTCAACTATAATGCACACCTTTTACATTTTTGATATTTATTCAAATAAACTGTAAATCGTGTGAAAAATGCTATTTTTCACTCCCGAATGGGTTAAAAAGCACCATTTTCCATAATTTAAACCTCAATAGCATTTGAGTAAAATGACTTACATTCACAAAAACATTTTTTTAACACATGATTTACAGTTTATTTGAATAAATATCAAAAATGTAAAAGGTGTGCATTATAGTTGACAATGTCATATGTAACTTTAGAGACGGTCCCTAAATATGCGAATATCCAAGTCCAACGTCAAGCCAACTTTATGCCAGTAATTAAATTGAAGACTACAATCTCCCCAGGAGACTTTTTATAAGTCAAGCTTGATTTACTCTTAATTCTCAAATGTAAACTTATCTCAAAAACGTGTGCAAATTCACCTAATAAAACATTTTTACAAAGGTAAATAAAAGTTTGACAAATAAAAACTATTCACAGTGTTCATACAGATACTATAAAATAAAATTCCAGGACTTTCAAGGTCTTTTCAAGCACTACTTTCTTTGATTTTCAAGGACTTCAGTTAGAGATCACACTTACGTTTTAATGTTTTCTACTGTTCCAAAAGATTTGCAAACCTGCTCTGAAGTCCCGATCTGAATCGAATGATTTGTGATCCGTTCCCCTAGGTTCCAATTTAAAGCAAAAGATTTGCGAACCTGCTCCAAAGTCCCAATCTGAATCAAATGATTTGTTATTCCGCTCTCATAGGTTCCAAATAAAAGCAAAAGATTTGCGAACCTGCTCCGAAGTCCCGATCTGAATCAAATGATTTTTGGAATCTTTTGTTCCAAAAGATTCGTGAACCTGCTCCAAAGTCCCAATCTGAATCAAATGATATTTGGAATCTTTTGCTCCAAAGTCCC